>JAVXUM010000023.1:9514739-9531515 GCA_035590655.1 Pouteria glomerata
GTGATAGCCAAAGTGCCATACATTTGACCAAAAAATCAAATGTATCATGAGAGGACTAAACACATTGATGTCAGATATAATTTTATTTGAGAAATTATATCTCAAGGGTATATTGGGATCTGGAAGATTGGTACGACAGATAATTCAGTTGATATGTTAACTAAGCCAGTTCCTATTCAGAAGTTCAAGCATTGCTTGGACTTAATTGGTGTTTATTCCATTTGAAAGGCCCTACAGGGCATTATGGAGAAGATAGGAGATGATCGTGACTGTCCAACATGGACTTGAGAGGGAGAATTGTTGAGATAGGCTAGCAATCCCATGTTGGGAAAAATTAGGACTTTGTCTCATCCACTCATTTTTTGTGGTGTCCAGCTTATCATTAATTTTAGGTTACCTATTTTAGTTTATTCCTCAAGTATAAAAAGGGGAGCTTGGGAGAACGAGAGATGTGTAGAGAAAAAAAAGGAAAAGAAATTAAAGTGTAAAGAGGGTTGAGAGAAATTAGGTGTTTGTCTTTTAGGGTGAGATATATTTTGGATACTTTTTGTCTCAATTTTAGTACTGAAATATTTTGTGTCTTTCTCACATTTTGTATTCTCCTTTTGTCATAGTAAAATACTTATCCTGTTTTTGCCCGTGGAAGTAAACATTACGCCGAACCACGTAATTCGTCGTGCCTTTGTGTGTTATAATTATTTTTTATTTCTTACCCATAATTATTTTTCATGCTTCATTTTCATATTAATCTCAATTTGTCACAACGTTTATTATTTTTCACGTCCCTTCTACTCAAACGAAATTAAAGCCCAAATACGAACTCGTGTTGTGCTCAAATTTATAATGAAAATGTGTCTGCAAAAGCCTTGGATGAAATTGTTCAAAATTTTAAAATTATAAAAAATAAAGTTGTTAGTTTTATTTTTGTAATTGGTAAATTAGTGAACAAAATAATGTTTTCAAACTTGCATTTTTAGGAATTTGGCTAAAGTGTTAAAAGTATAAGTTTGAAAGTTTTTTGGAAAGTTTCTTAATGCGAGATTGAAGATACTTTAAGAAAAGTTTCCTAATACAAGGTTAAAGATGATTTAAGGAAGGTTTTCTAATTAAAGATTGAACACAATTTAAGGAAAGTTTCCTAATATTTGAAGAGATTTAAAACTTTTTTAAAAGATTTTAGAAACAGGAAACTATACAATATTATGTGGGATTAGATTGTTTAAGTATTCTATAAATAGAGACATTCTCCTAAGATTTCTAAAAGATTGAAAATATGAGACAAAAAACTGTTACATTACTTTAAGAGTTTTTTTCATCTCGTAGCCAAATAACTCCACACTTTAGTACTCGTGATCTTCAGAGATTTAAAGATTGGTCTTTCACTAGTGAGGATTCATCGTTACGATACCACTAAAGGTTCAGTACAATGGATTGAGGGGTGTCGATTGTATAACTTTGTGGTTGTAATTTTTGTAACCTATTTTATACAGTGAAAAAAGCTTGTGGTTTTATCGGTTTGGGCTTCCACGTTAAAATTCCTATGTTCATTTATTTTTTCACACTTGTTTGTCCGGTTGATTGTTTGATACTACACTTTGCATATTTTTTCAATTGGTATCAGAGTAGGTTCGCTTGTTTTAGTTTTCGTACTCTCAAAGGCAAGATCTTAATTCATACTATCAAAGGCTAGATCTTGATAAGCTAGCATCAATGGATCTGTTGCATGAAGAAGGATCAAGCACTCGTCTCCCATGGTTCGATGGTTTCAATTATGCCTACTAAAAGGCGCGAATGACAACTTACTTGATGTACATGAACGTAAAGTTTGGAATGCAATTCAAAAAGGTTAGAGCACTCTTAAGATTAAAACTTAAGGTGTTGAAGAAGATAAGTGCATCGATCTCTTGGCGAAAGATAAATTAGAGAGTGTTGAATACAACTTCAAGGCTATCAATGTAATTTTTGCAACTGTCAATCCTGATGAGTTCCAATGGATCTCTAATTGTCAAAGTGCAAAAGAAACCTAAATGACTCTAGAATTGACACATGAAAGAAACATTACTGTAAAAGATCAAAGCTGCAACGACTTACTACTGTGTTTGAAGAATTAAGGATGGAAGAGTTAGAAACTTTTGATCACTTTTGTGGATAGCTTATCGACATTATGAATTCATACTTCAATCTTGGTGAGCCCATCTCTAACCCTAAAATTATTAGAAAAATTCTTCAATCTCTTCGCTCCTCTTATGAGTCAAAGGTTACAACAATTGAAGAGATGAGAAATATAGATGAGATGAAATTGAAAGATTTGGTTAGTTCTCTTCAAACTTTTGAAGCCAATGTGATAAAATCTAAAAATTCAAAAGGGATGGCTCTCAAGGTAATCAAAGAAGAAATTGAAAGTTTGCTGTATGGTGACAACTAAGATTTGGAGAATGAGAAAATTGCTTCTCTTGCCAAAAAAACTGAAGTCTCTCATTCAAAAGAGATAAGTAAGGAAGTCAAACCCTCCACAAAAGAATTTTTTCAATGGGCTTGAAAAGAACAGTAAAACTTTCAACTCTGGTAACGATAGTAACAACAAACAAGGAAGTTCGAAGAATAAAAGAATTCAATGCTTCAAGTTCCATGGCTATGGTCATATCTCACATGATTGCCTTAATCGAAAGAAAAATCAAAAATCAAAATAGAGTTTAATGTTACTTGGGATGATTCTGACAAAGAGTCTACAAAAAAATAATTTGAAGACAATGACTTCTCTAGTAATTTCACAGCTTTCATGACATTTTTAGATGACAAGAACTTACCACGTATTACTAAATTCTACGAGGACATGGATAAGTCTAAATCTTCTTAAAATAGTTTTGCTAACATCAGTGAGTGTTTAAATGTTAATTCAATTTATTTTTCTTCTTCCTTATTTGATAATGAAAAATATATTAGTGAAGATGATAAATTGAATTTAGTAACATAAAAAAAACACTCTTTTCTCTTCTAGACCATAAAACCCCAAGCAAGCATGGAGCATTATGGACGAGGATTTTATTGCAGTTATTAAGTTTTTCTTAACCACAGCTAAACTTCCAAAAGCTGCCAATGCCACCATAATTACTCTTGTGCCAATGATCCCAAACCCGAGTAAGGTCACTGATTACAGGCCAATTTCTTATTACTCCACTATATATAAATGCATTTCAAAGATTATTACTAACAGGCTCAAGAGAATATTGCCTTATGTTATGAGTACTTCATAAGCAGCTTTCATAAAAGAAAGATCTATCTCTGACCAAGTCTTGCTTATGCATGAATTGGTTAGAAACTACCATAGGAGCAACTTGTCACCTAGAAGTGTTCTAAAGATAGACTTGATAAAAGCTTTTGACTCTGTCTCATGGGAGTTTTTATTGGACATACTACATGCCCTCTAGCTCTTCTGTAAGTTCCATAAATGGATAGAGATTTGTATCACAACTCCCTAATTTTCTATCTCTTTAAATGGAGCACTTGAAGGCTACTTCCCAAGAGCTAAAGGTTTAAGGCAAGGAAACCCCCTATCCCCATATTTATTCCTACTGGCCATGGAGTTTTTCTTTCAGCTATTTAACAAATTTGTGGAGGAGGGTAATTTCACTTACCATCCTAAATGCCCAAGGCCGGCAATCACTCATATTTGCTTTACAGATGACTTATTCATACTATGTGCTCTAAATGTCTCCACTTTTAAACTTGTTCATGAAGTTATGCAAAAGTTCCATAAATATTTAGGGCTTAAGCCAAATGGTAACAAAAGTAAGGTCTATATTAGCTATGAAGAAAAGCTAAAACTCTACTCTATTCTTGGGTACCAACTTGGTGAGCTACCAATTAAATACTTAGGAGTTCCTTTAATCACTATCAAGCTCAAATATGAAGATTGCAAGAAACTTATTGAGAAGATCACTAAAAAGGTAACAAACTGGTCTTCTAAATGCCTCTTATATGCAATAAGGCTAATTCTCATCAAGTCTATCATTTTCAGTATTCAAATTTACTAGAGCATTCACTTTATTCTGCCTAAGCAGGTATGTAATTCCATTGAGCAGGTGTTGCATAGATTCCTCTGGACAGGAGCTGAAATGAAAAAGTGGGGCAACAAAGTTGCATGGAGAGTGAAATATGCCTGCCTAAAAATGAAGGGGGCTTGGGTCTTCGGAGATTCCATGATTAGAATAGCGTGGCTATGGTAAGACATCTATGGTCTTTATGCTTTAATAGCCAATCTCTTTAGGCCGTATGGTGTAGTTCTCAAAGGGCTCTGCTTTTGGAAGGTTAAAGCATCCTTATATTGTTCATGGAATTGGAGAAAACTTCTAAAGTTACGAGAAGATGCTAAGAAAATTTCCATATATAAGGTTAGTAATAGAGAATCCATTTCTTTCTGGTATTCAAATTGGCATCCACTTGGTTCTCCAATTTGTAAGTTCAGTCCAAGAATAGCCTATAATGCTGGATTACCAAATAATGCTAAAGTCTCAAGGGTAATTAGTAATGGGCAATAGAGATGGCCTCACCCACACACATGGGAACTTAGGAAGATCATTCTTGAACACCCACTTGGATACTTGCCAACTTCTAACCATCTTGATAAATTTGTTTAAACTGCTTCAAAGATGGGAATTTATAATGCATAAGCCACATGAGAAGTAATCCTTGAGAATGCACCAAAGATAACTTGGCATTCTTTCCTCTGGTTCCCTAATAACATTCCAAGGCATAGCTTCATCCTTTGGCTTGCAATTAAGAAATGGGTTAACACTAAAGATAAACTAGTTGCTTGGGGGTTAAATGTTGAACCCACTTCTGTTCTTTGCGGGCAAAATAATGAAACTTTGGAGCATCTCTTATTCTCTTACCCATTCTCAACCAAATTACGGAGGACCATTTTACAAAAGTGTCACATTACTGAGCCTACCAAAACATGGAGAGCAGAAATCGCTTGGGCTGTTGGAAATTCAGTAGGAAAACCTTTATTAATCTAGTTTGCAAGTTAGCTTGGGTTGTTATGGTATATCACATTTGGAAAGAGCGGAATGCTAGATTCTTTAAGAGATTTTCTTCACCAATTCCTACTATAGTAAAAAATGTAATGCATGAAGTTAAGAGTTAGATGTACTTACCTTAATGTGGCTAGGAAATCTATTGTTGATCCTGATTTTTGTAATAGATAGAAAATTCCTTTCTATAATTAGATTTTGTATACAGGGGTATGCCCTTACGATGGTGTAAAATTTTTCATTAATCTAATTCACACTCAATTACTGATAAAAAAAAAAAAAACTAAATTAACTGAAATGAATCGAAAGTTGTTAAAAGAAAATGGCAGGTTGAAAGTAAATGTTTGAGTCCTAAAGAAGGATAAAAGAGACACTTGCAGCTTAATACAGTAAAATAAAAGATGCTTTACACAAGCTTAAAGATTAGTACGAGATTTTAAAAGACATAAATGTAGTACTTAGAGACAAGTTGGAAGAGATGGAAAGAGAGTGCAACAATCTTAAAGGTGAATTTTTTGAACTCAAGGAGAAATTAAGCAAGCCTTCTAAAAATTTGCATGAAATCTTGAGTTTACAGCCAAGTGCTATAGATAAGTTGGGACTAGGATTTATTAAGATGAATGATTCAAATGACAACAAAGCAAACTTGATTCCAAAAGCTTTTATGAAGGCTTCAACAAAGCTATTAGATCCTACAAATCAAGCTTCCACAAACGAAAGAACCAAAAAGGAGTCAAGTCTCATCCCAACTGAAAAAGGTAAACCAGAACGTATGTTTCGTAGACCATCTTTTGTTCTTGTATGCGATCATTGTATGATGTGTGGTTATATTCACCCCAACTGTTATAATTTACATAGTTTGTGTAGAACCTATGTTGACAAAAATAAAAGTTTTCAACCAAAATTTTTAAATAGGTTTCAAATCCTTTGTGACTACACTCCCACTTTTGACTTTAAATTTTTCTTTACTAGGCCAATGAGAAAGAATAGAAAGAAAATTTTTTCAATACCCATTGGACCTAAACCTAATGTCCCCATGGGTCAAAATGTTTTTCCTAAAATAAAGATTATTTGGGTTGGAAAAGATGATTTGAATGCATGTAAAACTCCTAGGCATGCAAAAGGGTAAATTTTTATAATAAATAATTGGTAATATTGTATAGACTAAGGTGTACTTAATGTTTATTTTTTTCTTAGTCTGTGATTACATGTGGTATTGTTTAGGAGTAGTGATTTACTATTTTGTTTTTTTATTTATTCTCTCTTATCCTTGTCTTTTGTTTTTATTGGTAATTTTTATTAAAAAGTATATTCTCTTTTTGGCACCATTTTCTCAGCCTATCTAACATTTTAGGTTTGAATTCTTCCAAACTTTCCTAGGTGTGCGTGCCATTGCTTAAGCTAAGTATAATCATTAAAAAAAAAAAAATAGCTTGGACTAAGGGGAAGCATGATAAGTTATTGATTTACATTTTATCCATCATGCATTATTTTCTGTATATCTCTTGGAAATTTAGAATAATAGATTGAACACCATTAATGTTGTTACTTGCTTTACTTAATTTCTTTTCTTATAACACACATTGCGTGTTCTTTGTTATATTTGTGATTCTCTAAATTTTTAAAACACAAGACTGATTTTTACTCAGTATAATGTCAAACTATTTTATACTTGCCAGATTGAATTTTCCACTTTGTCTTTATGTGGATATTATACTTAGGAAATAAAATAATGAAAATGGCTATTGGTGAGACCAGTAAGAAACTCCTTAATGACATGTTCATTATCAAAATAACCATCTTCTAGGATAAAACGATTTAAGGGAATAACTAGTTATCCATAAACGTGTGAAAGTCGTCATTCACAATAGATTGCAAAAAAGAAAAAAAAAAAAAAAAGATATAAGTTGAAAATGGTTATTTTTTTTTTTTATTTTTTGCCTAATTGCAACATATGGCCTTTAGAGAGCATTCTATCCCGACATAATAATCTTAGTGTTCCATTGTATTTATTTTGATGATTCTTAAATTCACACGTGCACTTAGAGTATCACTTGTATAGCCTTGAACATTATATGGGGTTATTTTAAGAGATTTTAAGTATTACAAGTTCACACCTTGAGGATTGTTTAATTTATTTAATTATTTAATCTCCAAAAAGTATACTTAAAATAGTGTGTGAGAAGATTAAAGTGTGAATTGATGATTTAATTGTTTAAGCTTGGTTCAATTACCTTTAGTTTTATTCTCATTTATGACAATTTTAATTTTAATTTTAATTTTAATTTTTTGGGGCGGATCTTAGTGAAATTTTGTAGATTTTTAAACCTTCTAGTTATTGAGTATTTGGCTATTTAGTTGGATTATTCATTGTTGAAATAATATGGTTAGTTGGATGTGTTTTTAGTTGAATATTTTGGTTGAATATGTACGAAGGTTATTTGATTGACTCGTTGTTGCATATGTTTCCCCATTCCCTTATCTTGATTGACTTATGTTTTGTCATTTTCACTTCTTATTTCCTTGGTTTTATACTTGTTAATTTTATGGCAAAAAGAGAAAGTGGAGTTTGATTTTTTCATCTTAAGCTTAACACTTTTCACAAAGTGTTTTGTTTAAGTGATGTGCATGTTGATATAGAACATTGATTAAGTGGGCGCTTTCACAAGTTCACATATTAAGGAGGAGTTTAACTTGATTAAGTTTAAATGTTGGGAAATGTTTTTTTTTAGATTGTATATAGGAGTATTGTTTTGTCACAAAATTGTTAAATGGGGAGATTTTAAGTTTTATTTTTGTAATTAACAAATTAGTGAATAAAATAATAATTTTAAACTTATATTTTTAGGTATTCGGCTAAGGTGTCAAAAGTATAAGTTTGAAAGTTTTTTGCAAAGTTTCTTAATGCGAAATTGAAGATACTTTAAGGAAAGTTTCCTAGTGTGAGATTGAAGATAATTTAAGTAAGGTTTTCCAATGCAAAGTTGAAGACACTTTAAAGAAGGTTTTCTAATGTTCAAGAAAATTGGAAAGTTTCTTAAAAGGTTTTGAAAAGTTTCTTAAAGTTTTAGAAATAGGAAACTATATAATCTTATGAATTATTTGAGTACTTTATAAATAAAGACATTCTCTTAGGGTTTCTAAAAGATACAGAATATGAGACAAAAAATTGTTACATTATTTCAAGAATTCTCTTCATCTCTTTGCTAAACAACTTCACACTTTGGTGTTTATGATCTTAAGGGATTTGAATAATGGTCTTTCGCTAGGTCGCTAGTAAGGGTTCATGGTTGTGATACGAGCAAAAGTTCAACACAAGGGATCAAGGGGTGTCGATTGTGTAATTTTGTTATTATAATCTTTATAATTCGTTTTACATACTGAAGGAAACTTATGGTTCTACCAGTTTGGGTTTTTACGTTAAAATTCATGTGTTCATTTGTTTTTCCGCACTGGTTTGATTGGCTGATTATTTGATACTACACTTTGCATATTTTTTCAAAAGTAATTAAAATTGTAATAGGGAAATAAATCTTAAAAGACTAACTCACAATTTTTTTTTTGTTTTTTTTTTGTTTTTAAGAAAATATCATGAAAGTCCTATGAATTAAATTTTAGTTTATTCAAACTGTATTGAAAATATATAAGCCGAATATCTACCTGTATTAGAATTAGAATTCTAAGTATATTAAGGATAATATATAGCTAATTATTTACACAAAAATTGACTTTTTAATATTAATTACTTTAATTTTTTGACAAATTTAAAAGTTCAAAAAATTGACTATTAATTTTTGGAGAAGCGTGTAATCGTACTCGTATGAAATTGAAATTTTCATCACTTGAAAATGTACAACTTTATCAATGTGAAAAAGAAAAAATTTGAAGATAAGAATATATAAACAAAATTTGTTTATTGAGTGTACGATTTTAAGGAATCTATTAAAATTGATTATTAAGGCTCTATTTGGCAACATTTTTATTTTCTGTTTTTTTTGTTTTTATTTTCAAAATTTTAAAAATTTGCAATAAAAACATATTTGTTAAAATTTATTTCTGTTTTTTGTTTCTAAAAAAATAAAAATGACAGTAGAAAAATGAAAACAGAAAAAATATATTTTTATTCTTATTTTTTTTTTTTGTTCTAAATATTGTGACTCATTTTTAAACATTATCTATTTTAATATAATATAATATAATATAATATATGTTAAAGAATCTTTTATTGAATTGACGTTAAAGAATCTTTTATTGAATTTTTTCTTTAATAAACTCGTTTGTTCCGTAAACGACTTTCCTCCTATTTTGATAAAAGTATTTAAAAGTGTATTATTTTTAATTTACCTACTTGAGTCAAATTTTCTACGAAAGTGCATTTTTTTAAATACAACAAAAGAAGTAATTTTTAAATATTTGAAGAAACTATTTGTTTAAAAAAAAAATATTTTAGGCTAAGATGTCTTGCTAAATGGCTAAAGTTGAATAAATATTTTTAAAGGAAATATTTTACATTGAAACAAATAAAATCTCAATAAAATAATTTTTTTTTTCTTTCTTATCATTACATTTGAAATAACATTTTATGATTCGCTTAATTTCATAAAAAATTGTTTCACAAGTAATAATTAAAATGAGCGTGGTCTTTAACTCATGTGACAGATCATCTTTTTTGCTCGTTTATTGTTTCGGATTCGATTCCGGTGACTACTCTCTTTCTCATTTGCCTTCCAAAAAAAGTAATGATTAAAATAATGGGAGCAAAAACCAACATTCCTTTGGGTCCACACGGGACATTTCATAAAATTAACATAATTAAATTCTAATAATGTTCCAATTAATGAAAACTTAATTAACAGAAAATTATGAAAAATAATAAATTTAAACCAAAAATTAAAAAAAAAAAAAATAGCCCTAAAAGATTAACTTTTTTCAGTACATAGGAAGCTGAAATACAGAGAACCAAAATTAGGACTTGACTTAGGCTTTGTCTGTTTTTCGGATAAAGAATTCGGGATTGACTTTGTTGTCCGGGAGGTCCACCTAGTGATATGTTTGGGCTGTAATTCGGTAACGCCGGACTTTCAATGACTGGACTAACAATCTGGCTTTTGGCCAAATAAGAAATCCCACGGGAGTGGTGGAATAATTAATCCCCCATATCCGGATTTGATTTCTGCCAAGATTTAAAGGTTCAAAATTATTTTATTTCACATTACATATCAAATCACATTTTTTATCCCACTTTGTATCCCACCAACCAAACACCAAAAAAAAATCTCACATAAAAAATAATCTCATTTTTTATCTAATCCTACATATTATTTCTATGAATCCCACAATATGAGTGTGTTTGGAGTGGTAAAAAATGAGAAAAAATAAGAAAAAGTAAGAAAAGTTGTTAGTACGTAATGCGTGCAGTGAGATAAAAATAAGTAATGATTAAAAATTTTTAAAATTTTTTGAAGTATTTTCTAACTCCAAACGCACCCATTATTTATCCCTTATTATCCAATCTTAAAATAAATACAGCCTCAGGAGGATTGCGCCACTGACAAAAGATTGCGTCACTGACAAGCATGGCCGGCGCATCTGAAATTTAGGCACCGTATTAGTTGCCAGTCAAACTTAGGAGGGAAGATTGCGCCACTTGCAAGCATGGCCGGCACATCTGAAATTTAGGCACCGTAAGATTTTTAATTTTTTTTTTAAATATCTTTTTGTATTATATATATATTTTTTAAATTTTGAAAAGTAAAATTTTGAAAAGTGAAAATTAAAAAATTAATTATAAAAAATTAACTTTTAAATTTTGAAAAGTAAAATTTTGAAAAATGAAAATTAAAAAATTAATTATAAAAAATTAACTTTTTTTCTTTCTAAACACAAAATAAGTTAATTTTTTAGTAATTAACTATTAATTGGCTACAAAAAAAATTTATTTTTTTACTTTCTCAAACTAAGACTTAATTTGTCAATTGTGGCACTGTTTAGGATTCTAAAAAATAAAAAAATTTTTAAAAGTTTTTAAAAAATTTTAAAATTTATTTCATTACACAAATTACGAATTCATAAATTTTTTTATTTTATTTTATTTTTTATCACACAAAACACACCTTATGATAGAAAAGACAAAGTTGTCATATTTTTTTTTGGTTTTTTTTAGGATTGGCTGTAAGTACAAAGCTACTTTTTATCCATTACTAGCTTACAAAATTGACCAAGTCGGATTTTCCGAATATAGTTAACCGCCAAAAAAGTGATATATATCAACCCAATGGTCGGAGGTGTGTAAGGGTACAATTAGACTGTAATTTTATTAAATTTTAGTTTAATTTTTTTGGTAATAATATTTATAATTTAATTTAATATTCAGTCATAACACAATCAGATACTAAGCTGATAGAGGTCGTTTAGAGTGTTAAAAAAAAAAAAAAAATCCAAAGTTAACAAAAATAAATTTTTTTTAAAATTTAGAATGTAAAAAGTTGTTTGAATGGTTAGATATTTGTGTTTGATTTGATATAAAATTATTAAAAAATGTATAAATTTTAGTGAAAAATTTTTAAAGTTTAGAGTTTTGTGAAATTTCTTGCTAAAAATGTCAATCAAATTTTTTTGATAGATTTTTTTTTTAAAAAATTTAACTTTCTTAGAGTTTGAAAATAGTAAGAATTTTTTAAATTTTTTTTGAAACTCCAAACGTCTTTATAGTTCAACGTGAGAAAATTTTTTAACTCAGTTTAATATCCAGGCATAGCCTAATTTAATTATCAATTTACAGCCCTGCGCGAGAAAAGTTTCTGGATCCATCCTTAATTTATATATTTGTGTGGCAAGTAAACTTGCCATTCGTATATTTTTAAAAAATCCAGTTCACACTATTGGAGTTGTCATCCGACAATCATTCAAATAGATAAAAGTTTAATTTGTTAATACAATTTAAGTCTTATTTTTATTCAAATAAATAAAAATTCAATTTGTTGCTATGAATTAGTCTTATATTTTCATTTAAATAGTTAAAAATTCAATTTATTAATACAGTTTTAGTCTTAATTTTTAGACACAAAATTCGTGCATATAATATCTTTGATGCTTAATCAAAAAGAAATGTAGGATTTATATATACCAAAGGAAAAAAATCAATTACAATAATAAAAATAAATACAGAGTATGAAAGGGAGATCAAAAATTATTATTTTGAAATTTTGGAAATACTTCGACGAATAAACAATCACTCATAATGAGCAAACGATTGGTGATGGGTAAACTCTTACTGTTCGGCAAATTTTTAGCCCCTTTCTTCTATGGACCCCCTCCTCTTGCATTCTTAAAGACTCCCTTTCCGATCCTCACCTGCAAGCAAGAAAAATGTGAAAATAAAGCGGTCGGAGGTTGTCCTTGACCAAGGACTCTCTGATACTTAAGTTAGTTCCGGCGTTAATGATAATCTTCTGTAAGTAAAGAAAATACTGAAGAAGAGAGAGAAGAGAAATCTAGAGAAAGAGAGAACTCCTTACCTTGGCCACGTTTCTGGTATTTAAAGTGTAAGAACCGACATATTTTTACTGATTTGACTAGACAATGATAGTGGTAAGTAGTAGACTTAAATGCTAGATGATGTAAGTATTAGAATCCGTGATATTTTGCAGATTTTGTTTCCTGAATATGGTAAGTAAAGTAACTGTACAAGACTATTTAGTCCCAATTTAACTAGAACGTATCCCCTGGTCGGGAGAAGCAATTTGCGGTCTGAAAAGCATTATAGAGGTCGGGTAAAGTAATTTTTTGCCGCACACTTACCACCTTGTAAGTTAAAACTTCGGGCCTGATTTCTTAAACCACCCAAATAATTTCTACTATAAAATTTGATTACAAGAATTGACTGAACATTTCATGATTTCTAGCATATATTCGTTCAATCTCTTTCTTGACTATTCGATGGACCAAGATTAAGTGAAAAAAAAAAAAAATTTGGACTCTTTCAAAAAATGTCTTAAAATCCTTCAAAACTTACAATTACAAACTCAATGTATGTAAAATAGAAAAAGGAGAAAAGATTCTAATCTGTCATGATAAATATTTCCTCCTTCAATTTGTTAACATACTCTGTGTATTTTTTCATTAAGTACAAATGTGTATATATATATATATTATAGACCTAAATAGAACAGGAAAGAGGATCTGTAAAAATTTGATAGGTCAAAACCTTGGTTTTCCTACACCTTGCACGCAAGGTACTTTGGACACAAGTCAAACCCTCGCCTTGCCTTCACCTTCCTTGCGAGTTCCTCTAGACAAGCTTGAACTCTCAACTTCTCTGCAATTTGGTTGCAGGTTTCACTATTTTGCTTTTTTCTGCTTCTTTTGTGACACCCGAGACTTCGGACTCTCTGCGACTTGCCTGCATACCCTACTGAAATACGACTATGGGTTTAGGAGAAGTCCTTCCTTCATTGGAATTCTTCAACTTTTGGATATCTTAGCAACTAGTAAACCTTGATGTTGCAGTTTTTCTTTAGATTTGTCATTCTATTTCTCCTTGATTTAGGAAACAAAATCTATTGTAAATTTAATCCAAATTTTGTTTGGATTTGTCACCTTAGAATTTTATAGTTTGGTTCAATAAATTATTTTGTGTGATTATCACATTGAATGAAAGTCTCTATGATTCTAGTATACATAATAAATTTAAGGTGCTTGATAGTGGTAGTCATTTTCTAATGATCATCACATGAGATAATTTTTCCAATGCATCCCATTGAGAATCTTTTTTATCTTCTAAAGTTAGGACAAACTATTAGCTTGTGGGTGTTAGTGTAAGTACTTTTTTTTTTGTCTTAATACACCTAAAAATTCTCTTTATGTACTTTTTTTTAGCCTAAAATAATTAAAACTTTTACCTAGGAACTTTTTTTTTTTCCTTTTACCACAGAACATTCAAAACTTCTCTCAAAAATATCTAATAAGAACACTATCACGATGTGGCACGAATTGTGATCGTCAATTACTACGTAATGTATATTAGATCACCTAATTTATAAAATTGTAGTGCATATTAAATCATGGTCCTCAATTGCCAATACTAACATATTGTTGATAGAAACACCTAGGAGTTGATTGAGGCCATAGTCAAATTCTTTATGGAAAAAATAGTAAACTAAGTCATTTGTCATATGTCCTATAGGGTTAATTGAAGAGAAAAGGGAGCTTAACACTTTTACTGGTTTTAGTTTGCTAATTTTGGGTGGTCATAATTAGGTTATGAAAACTTTGATTTTCACCTAATGTCAACAAAATCAACTCTAGAAATCTAAAATTTCAAATTGCCATGCCTGGGAACCTCTTAGCACTCCCAAAAATCTCCCAAAGCTTCAGTTCATGGTCAAAGATACATGCGCAAACATGTCTTGAACATCAACAAACCTAACTTGAACATTGAGATACACAAACAAAGCTACTAAAAAATTACCAAATTACCCTCCATTTGGCCTTGCTGCATTCCAAAGGTGCAATAGCCCTTTAGTAAGCTATTTTGCAATTTGTCTTTGGAGGATTCCTTGTACATGCACATTCAAATTTTACAAATTTTGATGATTTTACACATTTTGGAAGAATGCTTGCAAATGCACATTATGCAAAATTCTTTGCAAATAAGATATTTTTCCTACAATTGTCCCACCCTAAATTGGCATATAAATACCTCATCTTTAAACCATTTCAAATCACCATCACACATCATATCAAAGCACTTGTACACTCAAGCATGCTCTCAAGTCTTAGCATTCAAGGAGTTCTAACTCTCCATTTGGTCATAATTTCTAACTTAATTTATATTTAATTATTTAAAATTCCTTATTTGCATAAATAAGGTTATAATTTATTGCTTCTTTAGAGTGAACAAGAATTCTTTCTAACAAATCTTTAAGGAACTACTTATCAACATATTCTTGTACAATCAATTCAATAAAATCCACTTGATGAATTTCTTCAGTGTCCTGGGGTTGTTTACTTAAGTTGGTTATGTTTATTTCTACTATCATGTTGCCAAATATCATTTTCATGATACCATTTTTATAGTTAATGATAGCATTGGTGTTGGAATCGGGAACACAGCAGAATAAGTTTTCAAAAAATTTTTGAATGAATCATGCTTGAAATAATATAAACTTCTTATGTCATTGTATTTGAAATATAAAAACAAATCCAAACAATAATCACAACCGACTTTTTTGATATTTCTTGATTTGATCTTGATTTATTGAAGAACTTTAGTTTCCTGACGGTCAAAACTCCTAAGTTTTTTACTCTTTTTCATTTAAGGATCCTCTGAAAACTTTACTAATGTTTAGGATTGTGTATCTAACTGAAAACACTATCCTTTTATACGAGTAAGAGTACGATGTAAATAAACTTAAGTTGGTTAATTAAAAAATTATCTATAATTATCTCATAATTAGAAATATATCCGTCAGTAGTTATATTTTACTCCACTAAAAGGGTATCATAGAGCTCTAACTCCAATATGTTGAAATAATATCATAAAATATCTTGTTCACTCTTTTAATTCAGCAATTAAACCCCTCTAATAGATATTGAAACAATTAGAATTAAAAAGCTATCCAATTCTAATTGATACATTCCTCTATATTTTAAGAACTATTATTCTAATTATTTTGATCATAATATCAATAACATATTATTAAGATGATCAAATCTATATTTAATGATTATTTAATGATTATTTATATAGATAATATCCTTATCTCAAATAAGATTGTGGATTCCTTCTTGATAGTGTATGTTTTTTGTTTTTTGTTTTATGCAATGACTTCCTAAAACATTAAAGTGTACCTTAATGGTAATCAGTCTTATTTCTGATGAATTAAAGTCATTATTACATAAAAGAGTGTCCATCAGTATATCTGAATTTAGAGCATCTACTTAGAGTGAACACAATAATTACATCAATGCAGATAGCATAGCTTAGAAGTATTTATAGTTATTATCTCGTTCAATGTCTTCTCCACTAATATTTTAAATTCAAATTATATTACTCTAACGATTGAGATAGATCATCTATCAAATAAAAATCTAAAATGCTACAATCTTTCAATTAAGATGTTGTTAGACTTGTATTACATTTATACCCTTGAAAGCATGATTGGTAATAACATTTTATTTTTTTGGTAATAATAAAATATTTATTCATTTATTTAAGTATACATTTTTGTCCCTTATTTATAAAATATGTGGTTCAAGTATTAGGCATAAGATGTCAATACAAAAAGATTTAAATCACATGTTTTTATAAATAGAAGTAAATTCACAACTTTTAATGAAATAGGCATTTCATTATGTTAAAACTGTAATTTTTCTACTTCTTAATTGGGTAATTTATCTTGATTACTAAAATAGGGACTTTGAGAAGAAAAGTTAATGTGTATATTTGATATACATGTTAACTAGACTATTGTGAATTATGATTTGGTTTAACAAACATCATTGATCATAATTTGCTAAAGCTTTAATAGGCTTAATAAACCTCAATCCTGAGTTTGTAATGGACTTACATTCATGAATTAAATTTATTTGAGATATCACGGTGTCACGCCCCGAGTCCGGGGACCCAAGGAGTGAGTGAAAAACATTCATCACATGCAAACATAACCCAACTATCAGAGCTAGCACACCGGTTACGTGTTGGACCCACGAAACAAAACTGCTATATAACGGCCTAAAAATG
>JAVXUM010000023.1:9533782-9544046 GCA_035590655.1 Pouteria glomerata
ATTATATGTTATGTATTTTGGAAATTCATGTTGTGTAAATATGACTTTTTAGAATGTAAAAATTTTATTGTATTATGTATACTGTTATAATTAATTTAGCCCTTAGAATATTTGTGAATGGTATCATGCTCCGACAAAATTATTATTTTGATTGACCAGATTACAGATCATAGTTGTGGGTCCCGTTGCGTGACCATTGTATATGCTCTGATGCTATGACCAATTATCCATAATTAAATATTTATCACTCACTCTTTGGATCCTCAGATCTGGGGCGTGACATGATCCATGTAGAAAGCTGAAATTTTTTTGAGTTTTGTAACACTTTTGGACTCTAGAACACTCTTAAAAACTTTGCTATAAATTACATGAAATTGGGCTAGTTGAGGCATACACCTTTGTTAATTGTTAAGGCACTTTAAAGTTGCCAAACGGTAAATAAGTGTGCTGAAATTTTTCGCACTTTATACTTTTATCAAATCTGAAATTTTGCATGTTTAAATTGATTTATGTAAGTTGGAAATTGTATGGTTACATTGATATTGTAAAATTTTGTAATTTGACCTTTTAGCATAAGTTGGAAGATGTATGATTGCATTGTTGATGCAAAAATTTTGAAAAATTGGAACTTTATTCAAATCTAAATTCCTTATCTTTAAATTGCTTTATTAAAAATGGAAAGTTTATAGTTGAATTAGTGTTGTGTTAGCTAATGTGTTCGATATATGATGTTCAAGTAACCGAATAAGGAAAGTATGAGCATAATGAAAAGGAAATGAAATGGTTGATTTTTGGCCGGTTTAGCGGGGTACAAAAAATAGGAAAGGTCTTGAGATATCCTCGGGCTGAAAACCCCGAACCTGCGCAGGGTTTGGTGTTTATGCCAGTAGGTTAGTAGCCCGCGATATGATTAGTGCATTATGGCATTTTATCACCCTGGGCTGAGATTCTAAAGCACGATTAGTCGTGTATCCAACCCCCGATGATTGTGTGAATGAATTGTAAATAAAAAGAAGAATGGATTTGTAAAGAAAACCAAAACTAGTTGGTATAGCATTGTGATGGAATTGGAATAGTGGTTACGTGTTACAGAAAATGAATTTACACATAAAATATAAAACGGGTCTTTTTAACTAAAAATAAGAAGAATTTTAAAACATAAAAAATAAAAATGTCAAACAAAATTTATTTTTTATTTTCTGTATTTTGAGATTTTTAAAACATAAAAATTAAAAAAAAAAAGATAAAAAATATAAAACAAAAAATAGAAATATAAATCGAATGCCACCCAAATTTTTAGGATGGTTTGGTCATAAATTCCGTTTCCTATATGAGGAATTATTTTAAATGTTCTTATTATATGTGTTTTTAATGTTTACTACGTGGATCGGAACTTGGTTTGCATTGTATTTTAAAAATTATAGATCTAAAATAACACAAAATACACTATTATATTCTATTCCTTTGACTTAATATCTCTCTTGATTTTTTTTATATTTAGATAGTTTATGTTAATTTTTATTTCTGGGGGACACAATCCACAAGCATTAAAATTCGATTAGTTTCGACGCGTGGGAGGTTCAAGTGTTCCACTAGAATTATTTTTTACTAAGTTCACAATTAATATAGGACTCAGCCAATCTTGACGTTATCTTCCCTACGTCTATATCCTTTAGTTTATGTTGCTGGGACTATAATTTATTTGGGGAATGTTTGGTGTAATGATATTTATTAAAAAGTTTTAAAATTTTTTAAAAATTTATCTCATTACACGTATTACAAATCAATAATATATCTTATTTTGTCTCATTTTTTAATATACCAAAACACCCTCTTATTCATTTATTAATTTTTGACTCATTTAAAATAAATTAGGAAAGGATAAACTTAGGTAAGGGTAAAGAGGTTGCTTATTTAGTTGGGCTTATACCGCAATCGGGTGAATTAATAATTTAATATGAGAGAGATGTTAAAATGCATTTCACTTTTAACTTTTCCTACTCTTATAAACACTATTTACTGTAAGAAGAGGATAAAATACGAGAAAGTAAAAATAAAATGAATTTAGTATTTCTAATATAAAATAATTTTATAAATAATTCCTAAACATATTATTTAGATTTTACTTAAATGAAAATTTTTTGGTAATTTTTATGATTAATTACTAATTTAATAATATTAGCTATTATTGTTAATTAATAAAATATTATAGAAAAAAAAGTGTAAACAAAATTTCTATTTATGCAAGGCCTATATTGAGATCAAGAAAGTGATTTTAGTGTTTCGTAAACTTGACTTTTTTGGTTAAAAGAAAAAATAATAATAATTTTTTTTTTCCTATCATATATATGGGGCTTCGGGAAAAAAAATATTTAGTTTTGTTTTTTTCTAAATTAACAATGATACATCCCGTGGGTCGTGAGATTGAGAGTTTCTTTGATTGCTATATAATTTTAAAAACTAAAAGTTAAACCTTTGATTGCTATAAAATTCATCCAACGATCAAGATTATAAAAATTTTAGAATTAAAAATATAATTTTAATTCTTAAAATTATATTTCGATTCCAAAATTCTCTCATCCTTAGAGGTGAGCATGAGACGAATATGGAACAAATACACCTATTTTTATACTCGATTCCCGAACTCAAATCAATCCTCGTACTTAACTCGATCTCCACTAGAGATTTATTTTTATCTCTCATCTCCCCTTCAACCAGAAACAAGAATTTTCACGGAAAATCAAAAACTTGAAATGAAAAAAATATTTATTTATTAATATACATGCATATACTTACACAACCGACAAAAACATGCCACTATATAGATACACATTGTACGGGTCCAGGAGCAATAGTCCCTCCCCGTGCCTCGAACTCGCGTTTACCTTATAAGGAAAGGCGGAGACTTATCGAGTACCCCTTAATCCTCTTATGTACGGTTCCAGGAGCGATAGTCCCTCCCCGTAATAATCGGTATTGTTTATTTGTCACCCTCTCCAACACTACGGTTGCCTGGGGTGCGCCTCCCTCGCCTCGAACACGCGTCTACCTTATAAGGAAAGGCAGAGACTTATCGGGTACCCCTCAGCCACTAGGCGAAGCGGCTGAGGGGTACCCGATAAGTCTCTGCCTTTCCTTATAAGGTAGACGCGAGTTCGAGGCGGGGGAGGGGAGGCGCACCCCAGGCAACCGTAGTGTTGGAGAGGGCAGGGGTACCCGATAAGTCTCCGCCTTTCTTTATAAGGTAGACGCGAGTTGGAGGCGGACCCCAAGCAACCGTAGTGTTAGAGAGGGTGACAAATAAACAATACCGATTATTACGAGGAGGGACTATCGCTCCTGAAACCGTACACATACAAATGAAACAATATAATTATTCCACAAAAATTGTACTAACATAAAAGCCAATAACATAATTTTCACAGAAAGTACTCAGGGACTAGATTTTTGTTCAATGTTTGGAGGTCATCAGTAACCACTTGATCAAATTTGTCAGTGAAATGGGGCTTACTGATTCATTCTTCACATCCAACACGGATGACCTGGTGCAACCTCATACTGATTGGATCCATAACGGGTAGGGGTGAGAATGAGCCAGGATACGAATAAAGTAAAACACATAATGAAAATAAATTCATATTCATTTTTAATTTAAAAAAAAAAAAAAAGATGTTCACATATTTTATTTAATTTTAAAAAATTTTTAAATAACTTGCTCGTTAGGGGCAAAATAATGTAAAGTACGGATGGATTCCTTACTCATACCTCAAGTCGTGACAATCATCCAGCTCACCCTAAATCGCCTCAATTACTTGAAATAAAATATACGAGCTTGGTAGCATGAATAATCCATGCTTTGACATGTAACCAAAGCACTCTTTCCAAACAAAATAGATGAAGACCACGTGTCCTAAACGACGCATCAAACCCACATTTTTCTTATTCAATATTTAATGTTCCTAATAGCCAAAATAGCATCCGCAAAATTATAACAAGAGGTGATTAGTACGATAAAAAATGAGATAAAATGAGATAAATTATAGTTCGTAATTTGTATAATGAGAGAAATTTTTAAAAATTTTTAAAAAATTTTTAAATTTTTTCAATAAATTTCAATATGCCAAATAACCTTTAATTAAAGATTTGGATGGTGATTATAGTCTCCCTCTCCCAAATAAGTAAGCAACCGCAGCAGTTGGTTGGAGCTTTCAAGTTATAAAAATGCCACCCGCTAATACTTTAATTAGAAACCTCAATGCTTCTAGAGTTGTTAGTGTCAACCCCCGGGATATATGTCAGCTGGTAAAAAAATGGAGGTGAGGTAGTGCTCAGCTAGTAGCGGGAGAGTTCGACTCCAATGGGCTGCGGATCCTTATATTGCACAGATAAAAAGACAGTCTCCACTCCCTGCACTACTGACGCATATCTCACGATTTACCTCCTCTATCATAACTCATGACGAGGTAGTGGAGGCCTTTATGATGGGGTTTCACCTTTTTTTTTTTTTTTTTTTAAAGAAAGCCTTCTTAGCGGGAGGGGAGTTTGGCAGGGACTCCTACCAGTTTATTAATAATAATAAGGCAGTACATGAAGGAAGGGAACCTAAACCTTATCTCCAGAAAAAGCATGGGAAAGCAATAGTAAATTAGCCTAATGATGCGGTGACTCACCACTGTACAATAACCATGATAACTACTACTAAAAATGAATGAAAAAAATTGTGGTCACTCACCACAGTACATAAAACAGGAGGGGGACGTAGACTTGACCTCCCAAGCAAAAGAAAAATAAGACAACTAAGTCCTGACATGAGGTGTGCCATCTGCATCAAGGGAGAGAATGCTAAAAATAGCCTAAAGAAAGGCATTCCGTGCATAGAATCTCTGATCTTGTTAGTAAGTACATACCCAATTTGTCATAAAATCAGCTGCTTAATTGACTTCCTTATAAACATGATGAAGTTGAATCGATGAAGAAGAGTAAAGCTATCGAATACGAGATAATAAGTATATATACTCCCAATAGCCAAAACCATATGAAGTGGCCCAAGAAATAACAGTGGCTAAATCAGACTCAACAATGAGGAAAGAAAATCCTAAAAAAATTGCCAACTCCAATCCAGTCAGAAGTGCCATTAACTCTACATAGATGATGGGCTTACAGTCCAAGAATCGTTCAAAGGCACCAATAACCCTACCAACGTAATCTCTAATGATACCACTAGCAGCTGAAGGACCAGAATTATCACGAGAGCAACCATCCACATTAAGTTTCAGAGAGCCCATAGGAGGTTTACGCCATGAAACCAATCGCACCGTCTTAACTTTGCAAGGAAATCTCCTCAAAGCATTCACCAACCTCATAGAAAAATCTCCACGAAGTTGGGATGCCTTGAAGCCAAATGCTAAGCCCAGAAGATGCAAGTCTGTGAGAATGCAGTGAATAAGTCTCATAGGATAAAAAATGGCACCCTCAAATCTACAAGCATTACGTGATTTCCCCATGTGCCAAAAAACATAGCAAGCTACCAACTCTTGAATATGACCCACCGAAAGGGAACACCGATGCCAATGAAAAAGCATAGCAGAAGCAAAAGAAAACTCACGCAAATGAAGGCCAAACATGCAAAAGAAGTGTTGCCAAACTTGTCTAGTCAAAGGGCACCCCAAAAAGAGGTGATAATGAGTCTCAAGAGCACCACCACACATACAACGAGATACCATATGATAACCTCGACTTGCAAGAGAATCATCCAAAGCTAGAAAATTATGTACAAGTCTCCAAATAAAAAAGGAGACCTGTAGAGGAATATGCCTCTACCAAATAACTGAGAAAATTGGCTGTGCAGGCATAAACATACATACATAATTTCAAGCAGACTGCAAGGAAAATTCTCCATCTATTGTTAAGCTCCATCTAATTAAATCTGGGCCCCTTTGCCTAATAGGGATTTGAAAAATTTGTTTAGCAATAGACAGAGGCAAAACTGCCAAAATCCTCTCTCTATCCCAACCAGTGTCAGTCCAATACACAGACACAGGTCCTGGCCTGGTAGCCTCAGGATTCACCAAAGCTAATGGGCATGATTTCACGCAGCAATCATACCAAAAATTGGAATCACCTGATCTGATCATCCACCTCACCATAGGTTCAACCATTGCCCGAGCAGCACAAAGACGCCTCCACAATGGGGAAGCTAGATAAACAAAAAGAATATTACAAGGATGAGCTGCCTTACAATATTTAGCCTTCATGAAGGAGGCTTATAAAGACTGTTGAGCTCTAAAGCGCCACCAAAGTTTGACTTCACAAGCCGAGACCATAGCATCAAATGCGCGAACCCCAAGGCCTCCTTCCTCCACAGGAAAACAAACCGAGGCCCACTTACACCAATGAATTTTCCTTGAGGTGTCAATATCTCCCCAAAGGAATTTAGTAAATAATCTCTCCAATTGTTGAATAACATCCAAAGGAGGCCTTAGAACATGGAATAAATAAATGGGCATGGAAGAAAGAACATGCCTGATCAATACAATCTTACCCCCAAAGGAGATGAGACGATTAGCCCAACCTGAAACTTTACCTCTGACCTTCTTCACAAGATCCTCAAAATAAGTTATCTTAAGATGACCCAAAAAAATTGGGCAACCAAGACAAGTGAAAAGGTCACCTTTTTGAAAGCCTGTCACTATATGAATAATACTCCGACGAGGACCAATGGAGGATTTGCCAACATAGTATCTGCTCTTAACTTGACTCACAAGCTGGCTTGACACTGCTTCATATTTGTAAAGAACTCCCATGATATGCCAAAGGCTGTCTCGACTCCCATTAGCAAAAATGATGATATCATCAGTAAAGCTCAGATGAAAAATAGTGAGAGGCGAAAAAGTAGCATAAGCAGTGAAAGGATACTTGACTACCACATTATCAAGACTCCTAGATAGGAACTCAACAGCAATAATAAACAGACTAGGAGAGATTGGGTCACCTTGACGTAAGCCTCTCTGCAATCAAGCTTCAGCACCACATTACCCCCACGGGTCTTCCTAGTTCCACCTTTTTTTTTTTTTTTTTTTTGGTTAGTGTCTAGATGCATAAGCCGTAGGCCACACGTGGCCTTTCTCCATCCCATTCCTCTCCAGGGTGAGTTTTTAACTTATTCGTAGCCAACTCGACTCAAATCCGTTTAGCAGCACAAAAATATGTAAAAATTTATCAAAAATTATAAAATTATTATTTGATAAAATATCAATTTTTGTCATTTTTTTCTCTATTATAATAATTTGCTTCACTCAAAAATCACTAAAAATTTTACTAAATACACAAGAAATGTTAATAGTTGCTAAAAATTGTCAAAAATTTTATCAAACACACAAAAGTTACTAAAAATTACTAAAAGTAATCAAAAACTTTACCAAACACCAAAAGTTACAAAAAAATTACTAAAAATTACAATTTACTTTACCAAACACACCACTAGCAATTTTTAACTACAAATTACTAAAAATTGTGCCTTCAAATGCCTTCTTATTTATACGAATTTCAAACTCGATTCAAACTTTTATATAAATTTGAGCTCAACTTGATTTAATAAAAAAAAAAAATAGACTTGAGATTAACTTGTGAATAATTTGATTAAACAAAAACTATGTTATTTTAATTTAAAATATAATAAATAAAATATTAAAAATATATTTAAAAAATTACTAAAAAATATAAAAATATTATAATACATATTATTTTATCTAGCCGGCTCATGAACTTTTGAGTGAAATTTTTCTAAACTCGAACTCAATTTTAAATGAATCATAAAATAAATTTGATTTAAATTTATTTTAATTATGAACCGAACTCGAACCGAACTTTCATTTCAACCACTATTCCTAGTCCTATTGGGCTCATCTCTACATAACCAAACATACTCTAAATTTGCTATGGACCCTAACTAGAACATGTTACCCGATTCCTCGGCAACATTTTTTTTTTCTCAAAATACCCTCGAAGGTAAAATTCTAGCATTTGCACTCCAATACATAAGATTTGATTGATGAAGTGATTCACGCGAGTTGTTGAATTGACTGCGTAGGAAAAAGAAATGTAGGAAAGAATAGAGACGGAGGGCATTTTGGTAACTTCACCCACAAAATGGTATCATAGGGATCATATGTACCTCAGAGAGAGCGAGAGAGAGAGAGAGAGAGAGAGAGAGAGAGAGAAGACAGTGATGATTTGAAGAGGACATTAGCTTGAAGGACGGGATGCAGCAGGGCACAGGCGCATGTATAAATATGCGGCCAACATTAGGCCTTATGTCACAGAATATTGAAGACAGCTCCAAATCAAATACCAAAATAACCCTTTTGCTTTTATCCATAAGAGAGTCATGGAAGAGCACCTGAGGTGGGGTGGCCTAGAAGAAGAAGGGTGGAGGAAGGGCCCTTGGACTGCTGAGGAAGATAGGCTGCTCACTGAGTATGTCAGTCTGCATGGTGAAGGTAGATGGAACTCTGTGGCTAGGATTACAGGTACTCCAAAATTACCCTCTCATATTTTTTCTATTATTATTATTAGCCCTTGAGACCAGTAAAGTTTGGGAATCACGTATAAAGTAAAAATCTAAAACAACATAGAGATTGGACACTTACCAGAGTCTCATATCACCTTGGCACGAAGGTTATATTCTCCATGTAAGATCACAAAAAAATTCTCACCTTGCAACTGATTTTCAAGATTGCATTAGACCCATGAGTTCTTCAATATAATATCAGAACTAAATTTCAACCATGTTGTTACTTATGAAATAGGAATGCCAATGGAACGGATATGGAGTGACTATCGGTCCCCATTTTCGTAAGAATGAAAATTTTTTATATACATGTTCCTGCTAAATAATAAATTCTCTTCTTATCCCCTTTTATCCGTCAAACATAATAAAAACTATAAATTATATATTATATATATAAAATAAATATTAAACATTATTATAAATATTATATATATTAAATAAAAATATTAAAAAGATATATAAATTTATAAATAATTATTAAACAAGTACGGAATAAGATGAAGACTGTCATACCAGTCCCTATTAGGGGAACGTTTTAAAATTCCCGTACCCATCCCCGTTATTAATATCTCTATACTATCCTCAAATAGGATCTGTCAAGTTGGTATCCTCAAATGACATTTCTATTATGGCTACTACAGAGGGGGTTGCGATGAGGGAAGTCACTTGCAGAGGGGGTTGTGAGAGAAGTGATTTGTTTATCTCATACAGCCTTTCACACAGCTACAACAAAGACTTTATTATTTTACTTTTGAATTAAAAATTTTCATTTATTTGCCTGTGCAGGGTTGAGAAGAAATGGGAAAAGCTGTAGATTGAGGTGGGTGAATTACTTGAGGCCAGACCTCAAGAAGGGCCAAATCACCCCTCATGAAGAGACCATAATTCTTGAGCTCCATGCTAGGTGGGGAAACAGGTAATCAACCAGTTGAAACCTCTCAAAAATTTACTTACCAGTCTCTTTATTTCAAATTCAACACTCATACAACTATACTCAAATTACAGGTGGTCAACCATTGCTCGAAATCTTCCGGGAAGAACAGATAACGAGATCAAGAACTACTGGAGAACTCATTTCAAGAAGGCAGTGAAAACCCCCTCAAATAACAATGAGAAGGCGAAAGTTCGATTCCTCAGAAGGCAACAATTCCTGCAGCAGCAGCAGCAGAAGATAAACCAAATGGACCTGAAAAAGATCATATCATTACTAGATGAAAATGAAAATAGAGTTCCATTTTTGCCCCAAGTGTGGCAAGAAATGGTTACCCTGCATCTCAACAGAGCCGAAGAACAAGAAGGGTTTGTGTACTCAATGATCGGTAGCTATACATCCGTGCCTGAAGCCCCTAGTGAGGATGATATTTTGTGGGATGGTTTGTGGAACTTAGATGACGTCCATCACAATCAGGGGATAGCATCGGCAGCAAACAAAGCTTGTCTGCACGGCCTGGCCACTCCCTTCTATTGAATCCTTCTGTAATTGTAGCTTCCATGTGTCTTCTTAATGCATACGCTTTATTTCTAGTTGTAATTGGGACCAAGAGGTTCTCAATCAGGAGGCTATTTTAAGTGTATTCAATGAAGGGACTGTTTGGTAAGTGAAAAATGTAACTTTGATATTAAGTTGATCAAGTCAACTGCCATGTACTTGTTTTGAAGCAAATGCCACTCTAGAAGTGTACAATAATGACTAAA
>JAVXUM010000023.1:9577756-9588738 GCA_035590655.1 Pouteria glomerata
TCATTTCTCTAAATCAACCCACCTTGTGATGGTTTGCCTAGATGCATATAGGTAGACATGTTCGCCCTCTAAATTGATTTAATTGTATGACGATTGGATGGGTTAACTTGGTCCCTAGCCTCTTTAATTTCATAGATTCTCATTTTTTTTCATTAAAATTGTTTTTAATTCAATTTTTACTCATATTACATTAGGTTCAATTGCCACCTCCTAGGTGTTTCACAAAATGCCTAGGTAAAGTTCATTTTCAAACTACAAACCTATTTTATTTGATTTTTCTTGTGTGACACCTAGTAAATAAGAGAAGAAGAATTGTGAGTTAACAACACCTCTCCCTGTGGGTACGACTGGTACTTCACCTTTATAAATTTAAATTGCTACATCGAACCACCTTACACTTAGGGTGTAAAATCCACATTGTGGACGAGACAAGCAGGCAGGCATCCACTTATCTCAGGCAGGCAACCGACTGCAGTCCGGAAAAATATCACATCGATAAGCCCATATTAAAGTCCCAACTCCACATGACTAAGCTCTAGCCATGTTTAAAAAAATTGGGGATCATTCGGTGTCATCACAATCCATTTTCTCAATGTTAATAAATATATAACAATCGTGCCTCGGCAGGTCACCATCTATGGCACTCTCAGCCAATCCGTACACACCATCTCCACCGGATAAAACTACCCCAAATCCCAATGCACATGATATGCTCAATCATAGAATTAAACATTAACTCAATATAAAACATATTCACATATATCTCATTTTATGGTTCGGAATTCATTTAACACTTATAAAATGCATATAAACACGTTTGGGGTCCAAAACAAGCATCCGTAGATAAAACAAACCAACCCGAACAAAATTGCTCACGGTGGTTCGGACCACCACCTAGCCAGTCCGGACCACCCCCTGGTTCGGACCACCGACTGCCCGATCCGGACCACGGAGACCTGGGACCCATCTGGGTTCGTTCCAAGCACAATTCAACTCCAAAATTTTCCAATCCAAGCTTCAATTCGCTTAAAACTCAAATATAAATGGTCACATATCTATATATCACGATTCTACAACTTCCATTTACGAAACAACTCAAAATTATGCAAGATCCATCAACATATATGCATATATATATACACACAGCCACATATATATACATATATATACAACGTCTTCCATACTTCACCAAAACATGCATACATAGATATATATATATATCAAAATGTTCCATATGACGTCTACAACACGAATCTAAGTCCCACCTACCTCGAATCTGAAGAGAAATGGAGAAAAAAGAAAAAAAAACTCATTTGAACTCCAAACTTCAAACTCCGATCTCTTTCTTCTCGCTTCAAATCTTGAGAAATAGAGCACACCACGACGATCACCGCGTCGAGATCTCCCCAGATCGACTATTCGTTTACTCCAAAACACTCTTTCTCTTCCTTTCTCTCTCTTCTTCCTCCTCACTTTCTCTTTTCTCTGGTTCAGCCGAAACAAAAAGGAAAGGAAAGGAAACCGGGGAAGAAGAAAAGAAAAAGAAAGAAAAGAAACTCGGGCCCTTGGCCTATTTTATCCAACCCAATCTTACTCCGAGCTAACTCAGCCTAGGAAAAATATAATAATCAATTGCAAGTTCCATTTAAATATTTTATTTACTCAAAATAATATAAAAATATGCCAAATTAAAATACCGAGTGTTACAAAAATGTGCTAGAAGTAAATTTCAGTTCCACATCTCCAAGTTTTCCATAAATAAAACAGTACCATTATCAACAAGTTTCATTATGATTTTGAAGAAACTCCTATTTTTACAAATATGTCGGGTAGCACCAAAATCAACTCACCAAGCATAATCATTCTCAAGCAAATTGATTCTAGAAATCATAGTAATAAGATTTTTATTTGCTCAACTTGAGAATCCCTATTTATCTTTTCTATTTGCTCCGCTTGAAGACACTTGGCAACCTTCCTTATGACATAAAAAGCATTTGCCTTTTTTCTTCTACCTTTATTTTGTGATTTGTCATGGGAAAGATTCTTCTTCTTAGTTTTACTGGATTGTCTTTCTTCAATCACATGCCTATTTGAAACATGAGTTTCTTTACTCTCATCTTGCTTGCGGAATTCCTCTTTAATATGAAGATGGGTAGCAAGACTATCTAGAGTAATATCTTCTTTTTTTTAATATTTAAGCCTTCTCTTGAAGTCGTTTAAGGAAGGGAGCAATTTATCAATAATAGAACTGACAACAATTGTTTCATCTATGTGTATTTTGTGTTGTGAAAAATTATTTAGCATCCTTTCAATCTCAATAAATTGTTTCATAACAGACCTACCATCAACTATTTTAAAATTATTAAATTTTGAGACAAAATTTCTTAGAATTAGATAGCGTTTCATTGTTAGTTTCAATAAGTCTTGGAAGTTTATCACATAAACCACTTGTAGTGTTACTAATAAAAAGTGCACTCGTTTCTGCTAGCGTATAAAATTTCTTTCATCAAAATGTTCAAGTTTCATGAAAACCATAGTTGTTTTTTTCAAGATTTTGCCTTAAGATTGTTAAAATCTGAATCTTAAGATTTTACGATTTGCTATCAATGTCACTTTCTTCACCCATATATGGGATAACAAAAGTTATATGTAAATTCTCTTTTATGATAAAATGAAGCCCTTGAAGCACTTGCGAAATCAAGAAAAAAATAGCATTAGTATTGTTATACAATTGTAAGTGAAAAAAACTTTTGTTTAACAAAAACTAATTGATCTATTTGTTTGTTTTCCAATCTAACAGATATAGATACAATGGAGAGTTGTATTTATCAAATAGATTGGATACCTATCCAATCTAACAGACAATAGAGAATTGTATTTATCAAATAGAATGAATACCTATCAGACAGTTATATCTCAAGAAAAATACATTTGTATCAGTTATATCTGCTGATGGATAGACTTATATGGAGAAAACAAGAATCATAATAAATAATAATTAAATAAATTATTATTATTATTATTATTATTATTATTATTATTATCCATCACTATGAGTTATCTAGATGCACTTACCTAGAGTCGTATTTGAATTCTGTGAGTTATTCAAATATATGCCAAATATATATTCACATAATATTTTATCAAAAGCTCTCGTTCAAATACATCATCTCTTTATATCCTAATACTTAGATATAACTATGCATATCCTATAGATTATTTGAAAATATTCAACAATAAGTAATTAGGTTTGGATTTATTTTTATGAGTCGTTGATAAGTTTGAATTGACTGTACATTGTAGCAAAAACAGCTAAGGTTTGAGTTTGTTGACAATTATTGATTTACCCTTTAAAAAATAAAAACTTATGCAATTGTCAGAATAACTTTACATCAAATAAACCGTTGAGTTATAACTTTAAGAACCTAAAGTTAAAGGCAACTTCAACCCCTCAAATCCTTGATTAAGTGCTTCCATAGTTAATTTGTAATAACAAAATTCCAAAGTTCACCCACGCTAATGAATGGAACTTCTTTTTCCTTAACAAGTTTCTGCTTTTAATTAAACTTGTTCGACAACAACTTTTTAGTTGGCTTTTCTAGGTAACTTATTCATTTACTTTTTTTTTTTAATTTTTTAATCATAATTATATTGGCAAGTTTTTTAGGAAATATTATAAGTATTTTTTAATTACCTTTCTATTACAATTAAATTTAACGTTAAGCAATTCTCGACCCGCGTTTGATAGGCTTATCCAATATTAACAATAAGTGGAAAGATAAAATATATATATGCACTTTAAAAAAATATATATACACATTAAAATAATACCTTAAATAAGTGTTATCTTTACTTGCATGGTTTATCTGTCACGATTATATTGACATTTTTAAAATCAGGAAGTGTACCTTCCCTTGGACTGCTTTGAGCTATAGCCTGATTTAAAGCTTTTTTTTTTTATTTCATTTGTTTTTTTTTAAATTTAACCCACTCTAAATTTGTAACCCGATCTATCTTATTAAAACATTGAGCCAACTCTAAGGCCGCGTTTGGAGCTCTATAAAGTTCCAAAAATTTTTACAAATCTCTCCAAAATCTCTATAAAATTTATACAAATCTTTACAAATGTCTATATCAAATCCTAAATCTCTATAAATTTTTAAAAATTTTGCATAAAAAGCCAAATATTCTCTGCTAGAATCCCTTGAAACAGAGAAAATCCGTTACATGCCACAATTTGTTCAAATAAATTTTCATTATTTATTTTTATCTTTTTATAATTTATTGATTGCACTCCAAATATTAAAAAATAAGTCAAATTACATTTTATCTCAACTTTTATAACTTCAAATGACCCTTTTTTATGACGAGGAACCCGCAGCAACTATCCTTCCGGTGTGCACTGAGTAAACCCCGAAATAATGCAACAGCCCCTATTTCAAATGACCCTTACATTTTTCAATGGAATTGGACGTACAGTTTAAGACTATTATCTTCACATTAAATAATATAATATAGTTAGGAGCTATTACTTTCTGAAATGATAATGTTCAAGAAACACACCAAAGGGATGTCACTCTTTTCTGATGAATACTCACAAGACAAAAGTGTACTGACTACTGTTTTATGAAGAATGTTTCACAAGACAAAAAGTGGAATGACCATTTATACAATGTTCACTGTATGCATTGAAAAACTCAATACCTTCAAAGAATTTTGGTATTGAGCTTGCTCAATACCAGGTAACAAAGAATAAGTCAATACCTCAAATGATCAAAGGAACTGTTATATATGATGCCTATTCGATTGTCAAGCTTCCAGAGAGACTACAGCATCTTAGTCCATGAACCCAAGAATGGGAAAACAGCAATCAGCAACCTCAACAATAAGGGCGCATCACCTTTTCTCTCTCGCTGGCTAAACTTGCCCTTCTCCCTGAGCATCTGTCCTGACCGAGCTGTTCGAGCTGACTTTTTCAAAGATCCCATATCAAACTCCGTGGTTTCATCTAGTTCATCCCATCCCCCAAAACTGGATGCGTCTGGGTTATCCTTGTCGACTGAAACATCATCTTTAGCTATCCACGATTTATACACCCGTGTTGCCTTTCTTGTCCCTTGGCTTTCTTCTTCTTCTTCCTCCAACCCAACAGTACTTGCAGTGCTGACTCGTTGCTTCTTCTTTCTCTTGGCCTTGCTCCTGATGTTGTTTTGTGTTGTGCCCCACACCTTCTTAAATGCGAGAGTAAGCGCTGACTGCCCGATTGGAAGTGCTAATGCCATAAGGAAAGCCTTTGGGCCCGTTGCAAGTAGCAACGATAAGATGATGACTGGAAGCATCCAGCCATAAGATCTGAATACCTGCACTGGCCGATGTAAACATCAAGAAATATCATCATTCCAACATTTTCAACACGAAGTTCATAAACCTATGCAAAATTAAAAACGGAAGTGTGTAGTTTCTCAGAAAACATTTTCAGAGGAACACAAATGACTTCATAAACGTTCTCCAACTCCACTACTAATTATTTGGAATCTCAATCCATCCTTGCAAAGATAATCATATTTATCAAACAAAATTAGTTGTTGAAAAGCTATGGCATCAAATGCTTGCACTTTTGTCTCTCCAAGAGAAGACATTACACTAAAATGTTTAGAGGCACAAAAAACACAGCCCAAAGACAAGCAAACTATTGTCTTGAAAATTGCTTAGTTGCATAAAGGAAGTTGCAAATATGGACAAATATGGACAAACTTGTTACTTGTCAACATATAGAATGAGCTTTTGCCCATTTCATAGAGGCCACCGATACCAAATAAATAAAGTGTTCAAGCCACATCAATAGAATACTTTGCAGCATTATGTGCATATAACGCTCTATTCTATCTACTAATTATTGCTGAACCAGTGCAATACACATTAAAAGCAGTTGTGCAATGCACCCACGTGGAATAAGTGAAATGAAGAGTGTGTGTAGGCAAAAGACAACATTCCCTGTTCCGAGAGAATACGTAAACATGTAAGCAAGCAAAAAATAAATTAATTTGTATGTGTGTTCAATAGTAAGATCTGATTCTAATTAAAGTTAAGGTAACCCATTTGAACCCCCTCGCCTAAAATGAAAGATTCACCAAGGTGCAAAATTTGCTTTCCAAACATAGTACCCAGGCTTAAGCTGAAACAAAGTCCCATATGGCAACTTGGATCATTTATGAATACTAGAAATTGTATAATTAAAACCTAATACTTTGTGTTCATCTAATATATTTAATGTCTTAAGAGTTGATTTTACACTTAAATTCATCATAACTTACAATTTTACGTGTTTGCAGGTGCAGTGTCCTAAAAAGGAGCTAAAGGACTGCAAAAAGATACCAAGAAACACAAAAGAGATGTAGAGATTGCAAAAGGCCAAATCCAATAGGAAGCTAAGGCGGAAGTACAGATTCAGTACTATGGTCTAGACCATGGTAGGCTTGCTATTGAGATTTGCCACTTGACTACCATGGTCTGGACGGTATACCTTCATTGTACAAACCAAGGAAAAAAAAACCATGGAAAAATGGTTTACCTTCCAAACGGACCGACAATATGGCCTAGACGGTCGGTATGAATGAGCAAAATCCTGATGGTTTTAAATCATTTTGTTTGGGACCCACTGTAAATAAGAGAAGATGGATCTTTTTAGGGGGTGGCTCTTATTTTATTTTATTTTATTTTTTATTTCATTTTTTTTGGGTTTTCAAAACTTTGGAGATTTAAGGCTAGGGTTTTAAGTCATTTTGTTTGGCACCCGCCATAAATAAGAGAAGATGGATCTTTTTAGGGGTTGGCCTTTATTTTATATTATTTTTCTTGGGTTTTGAAAACTTCGGATATTAAGGCTAGAGATTGCCTCCTGCTGCTTCAATATCCACACCTTCCCTTAGATTGATGAATATTTGCTTTCAGGGAATGATTTATAACTAGCCATTTTAGAATGGAATGGATTTCTTTTTTTTTTTTTTTTGAATGATTTGATCTTGGGAAGTATGAATGAATGATTCTTTTACTTTGTGTTAGGTTAGAATGATCTTCTGGATCTTGGTTGGGTATTTACAAATTGTTGCTTTGGCATAGCTAATGATTGAAATCACGATGCTTCCCATGCAGAGGACTAAACTCCTTATAGAATCATTCATCCCTATCACATTTTCATAGCTTAAATCTTCCAAGTTAAATCAACGATTGTAGGATTGAAACCAAGTAATCAAAATCTTATTCAAACCATAACATAGATTCATTGCAAATCCTCGATTTGTCATCACCAGTCTATTTTGTTTTAGATCAAAGCCATATTTTAAACTAATTCACAAAAACCACAAAATAATTCCATCAAATTCAATTCCATCAAAGAAACAAGCATTCCCTGAGGATTTGACTCCGGGCTTATTAGGTTTTCACTTGCACAACAAATCATGCACTTGGGAACACAATTGTTAAGTCGCAATAGTATCACCAAACAGAGGATACAGTGAGTTTTCTGAGCACAAATGAAAAATTTGGAAGAGGCTCAAAGGAAAGAATTTCTATTGGTTATAAAGCAATCAAAGAAGTTTATAGGAGCTTTCCCTAATATTCTTGAAATGATAAAAGGCCAGCACATTAGTTGCAACAATGATGAGTTTGGAGAAAGTGATCAGAGGGAATCAAATAACATCATGTTAACCACCTCTCACACTCTTCAAATTAAAGGGCAAAATGATCCTCAATAAAGGAACTAGAGTCGACCACCCACCAAGGATGGAATCAAAATCTCATGCTTGAGGGCCCAAAATACTGCGAAATATATTAGGGAAACAAAATCTAGTTTATTTTATTTTATTTTTTTTAAAGAGCAGGGAGCTAGCATCAGGAATATTTTTATGGAAAAAAAATAGAAACCAAATATATAAAAGATGTATTTTCCCCACCAAAAAAGGGGGATAGAGTCTTAGCTAGGTTCAATGCTACAAAAGACCCTGGTAAAAACACTAAAAAATAGAAATATGATATCCACTATAGGAAACCCTAACCAAATTTTGACCCAAAATATAACTAGTAGTTTGGCACACACAGTGCATGATACATTTATCAAATATATACTAGTTAATTAAATGGTAGGTAGTTATATGATTTGGTTGTATAAAAGACAAACTACTTTGTTAGATTGTTAGTAAAGCAGGAGGTTAAAGGACAATAAAAGAATTCTGAAAAGCTCTTCCCATTTGTAAGCTCTAATTACTTTCTTTTCTTTGCTCTTCAATTAGACGAAACTTAGAAATGTAAGCTCAGATAAAGTTCACCAGTTCACCATTGCAAGAAACTAATTGAAAGAAAAAGTAAGTTGGCTTTGTCATTATAATTTGCCGTTTCTTGCACGAAGCAATATATGTTCCCCAAATAAAATATGTTCGAAAGGGTATGAAAGCCATGCCTAACATAATCGATTTATCCCTTCTTCATCCTCCGATATCATGTGTTGGCAACTGTATTATCAAGTCCTAACAAGGAATGAGTGCTAGATAAAGATAATGTGTTAGCACCAGCAAAAGTAATTCAACCGTAGAAAAAAATAAATAAAAAAATAAAAAAACCAAAATCGAGTAGTAGATAATTGACACGCAGAGACAAATTGAGGAAGGAAAGCTCAAATAACAAAACAGCATTCAAATGCCACCAATACTTTCACTAGGTTCAGGCTCTGTTTGAGATTAAATTGCATTAATTTATAAGAGAGAGAGAGAGCGGTAATTCATGAAAGAATACATGAGAGTTTTCAAATAATTATTAATGAAGTAGTAGAACCACTATTACCAAGGATTCAAAAAAACCACTGTTTTATGTTACTTTCAAATTAATTATAATTCATCATGTGCAATAGTTATCTAGACGAAAAAGTTCTATCGAGTAATTCTCCTTAGATAAATAACACCAAATTCCTTGATTTCAAATCCACAAATACAAACTCAACCCTGAATTACTGACTAATCCATTGCAAATAGTTAATAACTGACAGCTAAACAAACTGTTTACTAGTATTGAGTTGTTCAACAACCATATTCAAAAAGAAAATGAAAGAAGCAAAATTAGAGCTGCGCATTTCACAATGCGGAAAAATTACCTTAAAAATCCAAAGGCTGTCAATGAATTCCTCAAGAATCCCAGGCCCCTCGTCCGTCTCCGACGCCGGCGAGCTATCCGACCACCACGGCCTCTTCCTCCGCCTCCGCTTCCGACCGAAATCATCATCGTCATCATCGACATCGTAATCGTCCTCGTTGTCGTTGTCCCCAGAACTGAAGTTGGACCTGTTTCGGTTCCGGAAGGCCCGGGAAATTGAGTCCCTGCGGCGGTACCTGGCGGAGGCAATGGGAGTGCGGCGGCGACATTGACAAAAGGGATGCTGGTGTTGGGAGAAGAAAGAGGAAAAGGGGGTTGTGGGTGTGGAGGAGAGCCATGGTAGAGGTTTTTGAGAGAATATAGTAGCAGTAACAGAACAAGGGTGCGTGAGGAGAGGAAGAGAATAAGAAGAAGTAGTAGTAGTGGGGGAAGTCTTCCATTTGAAGGAGGAGCTCTTCGCCATTGTTGTATTATTTTGACTCGCCTTCCATATCGAGAAGCTGCTGCGTTTTTGGGCTCCATTCCCTCCGCTCCACTAACACGTACACACGTTACTCACCACAATCGCAGTTGGGCCTATTGGCACAAGCACGTGTTCGGCTTCTGAGAGAAGGGGGTTTGTGAAGCGAAAAGTTCCGAAAAATGTTTACGTATCAACAATTTGAAATTAAGGCTCTCAACATTTGATAAAATAAAGCAATAAATAATTTTATATGTTTAAGCGGTGGCGGTTTAGAAATTTTCGATAATTGAATTACATAAAAATTTAAATAGTAATTATAAAATAATAAATAAAATAAATATCTTATGCTCATTTAATTTATTTTTCTATTTTCAGTTTTCAGTTTTTATTTTTTATTTTCTATTTTGAACTCATTTTTCATTTTGACCTTTTGAAAATAAGAAAAATAGTTTAAAACGCATTTGGTCACTTATATTTTTAAATTTTATTTTAGAAAATAGAAAATGAGTTTATACATAAAATAAAAAATAGTAAAAAATTATTTTAAATATTTTTAACTCAAAATAAAGAAAACAATATTTTTTATTTTTATATTTTGATATTTTTAGAACATAAAATACATAAAATAGAAAATAAAAAATAGAAAATAAAAAATCAAACCAAATGTCACCTTAATAATTATTTTGATAGATTCAAAAAAAATTAATAAGTTAAAGTTATCAAATATTTTAAATATAAGAATTTTCTTTTTTTTTTTTTAAATTCTGGTTGACTGGTGGGATCAACTGATCTACCAGCATAGCGATGGCACCACCCCTACATTTAAGATTACCATACACTAGCTTTTCTAAATAAATTTATAAATAAAAAATGATGCGGTGCTTATTTATATTTGGAGAACCACTACAGGCTATAGTTGGAATATAAATTTGTGAGAAAAAAATAAATTTTTTAAATTGTGTAATTTTGTTATGTTTAATTAGGTAAATATTATTTTTTGACAAAATATTTATTAATTATCTTCTCATTTTTCTAACTTAACCCCAATAACTAAATAAATTTGATATCTTTACTTCATTTTTATTTTTTCACTATTTTCTCTTACTTTTATTTTTCTTTCGCAACTTCATATTTTAGATATAAAAGTAAAGCTAAATTCATAAAAATAGATAATAATTCGTAAAAATACTTTTGCGAATCGAGCTTATTTTTCACTTTTCTCTCTTTTCGATAAAGAGAAGTTGATGCGGAAGTGTGCTACAACAAAAGTAATTTAAATATAAATTAAATTGGATGTGTGGCTTGTAATACCCCTCACTTTTGGTGTAATTGGATTCTTTTAATGGAATAAGAATGTCCTAAGTTAAAAAGGATTAAG
>JAVXUM010000023.1:9598735-9615231 GCA_035590655.1 Pouteria glomerata
ATTCATTAGCATATGCTTAATTGATGTTACTTTTATAAGATGATAAATTGTTTAAATCTTACATAGTATAAGTGTTAGTATTATGCTTCGTAAGCACATTTGACTACTGCTCACGTCCTTACAGATTGTGTTGCAGGTCTTGAATCCGAGTCTTAGGTGAGCATTGATTGGACTAAAAGTTGATTTACTAATGCAAACATTTGCATTTTTATTTTAATATTTGGGACTATAATAATTATTGAAATTTGTAGTTTATTCAATTGGGTTGTAAAGGTCATAAGACCTACATTTATTTATTTTCATGGGATGTGTTTAGAGTATAGTAGTCTCATAATTTATCTTTAATCTTTTATTACTAATTATTATGGATGCTGCAAGAGTGGTGACATTGTTTTGATCAGAGTGTTGCTGAAATGCGCATAGTATGTATAATTATTCATTAACATCTTAGGTTGCGAGATTCAGGCCATGACAAATAACATTCAAATTGCAATCCCTGTCAATGCATTCGCTAAATTGTTGCTTACATCAAGCACAAATTGGTTGAGGTATTTCATCAAACAAGTGATGTGCACAAGCTCAAAGAAGGCTCCAGTGGCCAACTCGAATGCTATTTATTTATTTTGGAGTAGAATTTTTGTGAAAAGTGAAGTATCAATAATCACCATTTGGTATGTCCAAGGAAGAAGGGTACATGGTGGTCAAGTTGTGATGGTCAACTACTTCGGGGCCTAAATAGTTAATACTACCGTAAAAAAAAAAGACAAGCAGTATAGTGTGGCTCGGTTTGGAGTCATTTTTTTCTCTTTAAAATTCTTTAAATTTTTTTAAAATTTAAATTTTTTTACTCACTACACAAATTACGAGATTACAACTTTTATAAATTTAAATAATTTTAAATTACTCATTACACAAATTATGAAATTACAACTTTTATAAATTTAAACAAATTGAAATACCTTCAAACACCCCATATCCATATGTATTTCAATTTACCCGCGAGGTTTATCTTAGTGGAATTGGGCCCCGCCTAAAACTTAGGTGTTCTACACAGGTCAAGGGTTCAATTCTTAAGAGATCCCTCTCTCAATGAGCTGGAAGTGTTGCAAGATCTCGCCCAACCCCAGGACCCAATGCCGAAAGGCTAAGTCCTATTTTCTCACGTGTTGCAATTTTCTAAGCAACTGCAAAATCAAACACAATAAAATGATATTATATTGAATGACATACCATATATATTATTTAATTTGTCTATCAAAATTTTTAAAAATATTTATTTTAATATTAAATTACTTACTTTTATATTTTTTTAAAAAAGGACTTAAAAATTATATCTACACCCATGAGTAAAATATGTATACATATATAAATATATATGACTTGCCCTATTTGCCAATTACGCGTCCTCAAGTCAAGTCTCGATACTTCTAACTGAACCCGATCTAATGTCTACTTCCTCCCACCGTCCCCTACAATTTGCTAGCTATTTGCTACTAGGTGGTTGGTGTATTTTGGTAAATCACACACCTCAAGTGAGGGTGAAAAAAATAAGAAACAAAGAGCGATGCTACCTAAGATTTCAAAGCGGAAGAATAAAAGAAAACAACGCACAAATTTAGAAACATTTATAATTTAGATATATCATTTTTATTTTATATATAATACATGACAAAAATTCTAAACATGCAAAATATATGAAGAAAAAAATATAGGTAATTGTATAATTTTAATTAATAAAAAAATAAAATAGAATGCAAAAAGTTATTTGTGAAGTATAAATAAATTCATTTTTTTTTATATATTGCTCTCAAATTTATAATATATATATTATTCATTTTTTTTCCATTTGATCAATTAATACGAGAAAAGATAGAACGAAGGGACAAGGAATTTTATCCGTCTCCTTGAAAGGAAAATATGGACTAACTGGTGGTGTCTTAAAAAAGAATATGAATATATTTGAAACAGCTTAATTTTAATCGACCGGCGACGTCGAATTGATATATATACTTTCTGGTCAGTTCCTTAGTCCCTCCAATTGCGGAGCCAAAAAAGAAAAAGCGAAAGCCTATATCAGTGATCAATTTTTTTTTCTTTCGCCTTAAGGTACGATCAACGTTTCTTCGGGTTTCTATACATGTACATTTATATAATAAAATATTACAATTTTTTTAAAATCTTACATGTACATCTATATAATAAAATATTACAATTTTTTTAAAATGTTATTCTCAAGAAATAAAATTTAATGGATAAGAATTATTTTTTTTTATTTAACAATTAAAATCATTTCTATATTTTTATCTTTTCGTTCAATTCTTATTACAATAAATTCTACGACCATCGATCGTACAAAATGATTTCACATTTTAAATTTTATCATATTTTAAGGGTGAATATCATGTGTAAATTAGAACTGTCAACTTAAATCCTGTCAAATTATGATTTATAGAATGTTGAATCTTTCAAATTAAAGTATTATAATTTGTATTTTCTTTATAGTGTTTATTAAAAATTAATTAGAAAAAGATATCAAAACACATGTAAGTGAAAATTTAAAAAAAAAAATTAATTAAAACTCATGAATTATCATAATTTTTTAATTTAAACTTTTTTTTAAAGTTTTAATTGTATAAAAAACTTAATATTAATTTTGTGCGTATCATAAACACATATTATTACCAATATATATATATATTAGGTTTAATAAGAAACGATAGTATAATGGTCTTTTGCGAGTTAATGAACTTTTCCTTCGCGAGTTCATATTCTTTACTATATTCTATTTTTATTTTAGTACTTTTGGAATTGTTATCCAACTTTCTATATATAATTTAAGTGTATATATCTATATTACAAAATTGATCAATTGACACGACATATGTATACGTGTCAATCTATCTAGCTTTAGGTAGGGCCCGTGCCGTCAGTACTAGTATGTATATATATTAGGCCAGTGAAAAAGTCTCTTTAAACTTTTTTTTGTTTTAAACAATCGTTCAATAAATTACTTTAAAGGTTGTCCTGCAATAAAAAGTAAGGAAGATTATTCCATTGTCATGTAAAATTATGCAATTAAGAGGGTGTTTAGAGGACAAAACTTTTAGTAAATTTTGGTAATTTTTTTGTTAAAAATTATTAGTGATAATTTTTGGTGTATTTGGTAAAAAAAAATTGTAATTTTTGACAACTTTAAGTAACTTTTTAGGTATTTGGTCAAATTGTTAATGTAGTATAGCAGAAAAGTGATAACTTTTAGATGTTTGATAAGATTTTTTACTGTAGCAAAGCAAAAAAGTATAAAAAAGTCAGGCCCACTATCATATCAAATTACTATAGCAGAGTAGAAAAGTAATAAAAAATTGGTAGTTTATCAAACATCAAATTATTGTAATAGTGACAACTTTTGATAATTTTTTGCTAAAAATTGACACACCAAACGCAACCTAAATATTATAATATGATTTTACACTTTCATTTGCAGAGGTTAGATTTACTTTACACTCTTTTGGATCTTGTAATATCAAAATAATTTCGGACTTCATTGTTAAGAAATAAAATAAAATAAATTAAGAAGAAGAAGAAGTTGTTATTGAGCCAATTAAATGTAGAATATGCCTTATTATAATAGTTGAACCGATTAGCCTGAGAAGTAACTATAAAAGTTAATGTTACGTCTGTGAATAAATTAAAATAATTCTCAAAACTTATAGGTTTTTCTCTCCACTCTCTGCTCAAGGGCGGCCCAGGATTTAATTAAAATTTATTGGTGGGGACATGTATTACTTTCTTTCGGTGTTCAAACCTTATGGAAGAATTTTCCACAAAAGCAGACACAAATTAAAAAGGAACTATCAATAGTGGACACGGAATTTTATTTTATTTTTTATTTATATACGCCTTTTTCTTGAAACTTTCTATAGAATTTTCACAGAGAGGACAAACCACCCCCCCCACCCACCCAAAAAAAAAAAAGGGAACAATAATGGACACCAATAATTTAATTCTTTTGGGAAAGTGTTCTCATTAGTTCCTTCGGTTTTGCGGATGGTTTGGTTCTCTTGGAAGCACACAGGTAGATTTCTCTCCAGTTCACTTGTGTGAAGCTTTTGCATCGAACATCCATCACAAGAAACAAACTCTTTAGTGCGTATTTTGAAGAAGACGAAGAAGAGTCAATTTTACATTGATATATGGCCTCCAATTCTTGTATTTCATCGTCGTCTTCGTCTTTTGCACCTCAGTGGGAATTTTTTTTGAGTTTTTATGGGAAAGATACCCGCGAGAAATTTGTGGATCATCTGTACCATGCTTTGTACCAAAGAGGAATCCCAACCTTCAAAGACGATGAAAAGCTTGAGAAGGGAAGACCGATTGGACCCGAACTCCTTAAAGCTATCGAAGAATCGCGGTATTCTATTGTTGTTTTGTCTAAAATTATGCTTCTTCCAGGTGGTGCCTCTAAGAATAATGCAGTGGGACGACGACACTGTACCATCTATCCAGTTTTTTACCACGTGGATCCTTCAAATGTACGGCACCAATATGGAAGTTTTGGGGAAGGATTTGCTAAAGCAGCTTCCAAACATGGGGAGGAGAAGGCCCAGAAGTGGAGGAAAGCTTTGAAGGAAGTGGCCGATTTAGCAGGATGGGAATACCCAAGTAACCAATATAGGTGATTCACTGCCTTATCTATTTTAATCAGTTTCTTTTACATATATGTATATACACATAGCCTTTTCATTTCTTAGGGAGATCCATTTACTGAACTATTTATACCTCAGGTGGTCACACGTATTTTATTACAATTGCAAATTGCCAAGATGATACCACTTGGGATATATCAGTCCGATGACTTGTGATCAAGATTCTTAGATTAAAATTTAATAATTTAGATATATTCATATATATATTTATATTTTTTTTGGAATTAAATTAGTATAAATGCATCCATTGCATCATTGTCATAGCATTGTAAGTTAACCTCCCCCTTTTTAAGTTATACACACCTGTACTAAACATAAAATTTGTGAGCCCCAAATGGTATTCCAAAAGTGAGGCATGTATGGTAATAATAATAATATTAATGTCTATTGTCACTAAAAATTGAGTTTCTATGCAGGAATTTTCCTCATTTATTTATTTTTTGTTGCAATGTACAGGTCTGAATCAAAGTTTATCCAAGAACTTGTTGGCAAAATTTGTTCTGAAGGTGAAGGTATATATGCAAGTGTCACAGAAGACCTTATTGGAATTCATTCTCGCATGGAAAAAGTGATCCAATTGCTAGATTTAGGACTGGATGATCATTCTCGTGCTGTGGGCATATGGGGAATGGGTGGCATAGGTAAGACAACTATTGCTAGAGAAGTTTGTCGTCGAATCTGTCATCAGTTTGAAGCTTTCAGCTATCTTGAGAATGTTAGAGAAGTTTCAATGAGAAGTGGCTTGGCAACTCTACAACAACGACTCATCTCTGATATCTTAGGGCCAAAAGATTTGGACATCAGAAATACTTTTACCGGAGAAAGAATGATTAGGAACAGAGTGTGCAACAAAAAAGTTCTTATTGTTCTTGATGATGTGGATCAATTAGAACAACTAGAGAACTTAGTTGGGGAGCTTGATTGGTTCAATGTTGGAAGTAGAATCATTATAACCACTAGAGATAAGCAATTATTGGTAGCGTATGATGTAACAGACATATACAAGGTTGAAATGTTAGAAAAAGATGAATCCATTAAGCTATTCATTTCAAAAGCCTTTGGCAATAAAGAGCAGCGAACAAGAATTTTTGAGGACCTTGTGAAACATGCCACAGAATATGCCGGAGGAGTTCCCTTAGCTCTCAAAGTTTTGGGTTCTTCTCTCAAGGGGAAAAAAGAATCTGAATGGAAAAGTGTATTAAATAGACTAAAAGAATGGCCTGACCAGAAAGTTCTCCAGGCACTCAAAATAAGTTATGATGCATTACATTGGACAGAGAAGCAAATATTTCTGGACATTGCATGTTTTCTCAGGGGAGAGAACTTAACTCTCACAACACAAATACTTGACAGTTGTGGTTTCCATGCAGAAATTGGAATAAGCATTCTTGTTGACAAGTCTCTCATAAGTTTTGTGAACAATAGAGTGTGGATGCATGATTTGATACAAGAATTAGGATGAGACATTATTCGTTAAGAATCTAGAGATCCTGGAGAGCGTAGCAGGTTGTGGCTTTATAATGATGTGTATCATGTACTGATGAATAACACGGTAAGAGATCTTATACAAACTCGTCATTAGTTTAGTTTGTAATTATCATCAATTTTCAATATCTTGCACTTAATTTGTTTCTTGGTTATCAGGGGACAAAAGCGGTTGAAAGCATAGTTCTACAATTTTCTGAGAAGAAGGAATTGTTAAATTTGGGAGCTAAAGCTTTTGCGAAGATGACGAAGCTAAGATTGCTGAAAATTTGTAATGTGCAGCTTCCCAACGGCCTCAAATATCTTTCCAATGAGTTAAGGTATCTCAATTGGAATGGATACCCTTTAAAACGTACCCCCCAAATGTTTCGACCAAATCATCTTGTTGAACTTCACATGAGCAACAGTTGCCTTGAACAGCTTTGGCACGGAAAACTGGTATGGTTACTACTACGTTTTTAAGTTCTAACTAAACAAGTTTCAAAAGTGCATTATATTTAATTGCATTATTATTAATTTCTTCCTAATTTATGATTTCTTCTACAGCTTCTACCCAATTTAAGGATCGTGGATTTTTTTAACTTGACAAACCTAACCAATTGCCCAGACTTTACAGAGGCCCCAAAGCTGGAATCATTGAATTTTGTAAACTGTAAAAGTTTGGTTGATGTTCATCAATCAGTTGGAGCTCTTACAAAGCTTTATCGGTTGTATTTAGCGGGGTGCATAAATCTTAGGAGTCTTCCAACTAGCATGGACTGTAAATCTCTTGAATTTCTAGCGCTAGGTGAAAACTCAAAGCTTTTGAAGTTCCCAAAAATCCTTGGAAGAACAAAATCCTTGAAGGAGCTTAGTTTCACAGGAACTGGTGTAACACAACTTTTCTCAGTTGGTTATCTTACAAATCTTAATTCCTTAAGGTTGACTGGTTGTGTAGATCTTGAAAGTCTTCCAACTAAGTTGGATTTGAAAGTCTTAGAACTCTAGATCTCTCTGGTTGTCCAAAGTTTATGAATATTCCAGAAATCTTTGAAAACATGAAACATTTGGAGAAGCTTCAATTACAGATGACTGGTATAATGGAACTGCCCTTATCAGTTGGGCATTTAGACAATCTCATTGAATTAGATTTAAGCCATTGCCAAAACTTGAGAAGTCTTCCAGACTCCATTTGTCAATTGAAAGCTCTTAAAAAGCTTCTTCTGATAGGGTGCTCAAAACTCGAAAAATTGCCTTCATCCTCTGAGGTACATCCCATGGAACTCAGAGATCTATGCATTGACGGATGTAAGAAAATAACATCCGACTCATTGAATTCCTTCTTATCTTTCTCCTTATCAAGAAAAAGTCTCTATTTTTTGGAAATTGGAGAATGTAATTTGGAATCCATCCCTGCAGCTATATGCAGCTTTCACTCATTGGAATGTTTAAAATTAAGAGGAAACGATTTTGCAAGATTGCCTGCTGGCATGAATCAACTTTCTCGACTTTGGAGCCTAAATTTGAAGGGTTGCAAGAGGCTTGAAGAATTGCCAGAGGTTACACCGAGATTAGGTTGGATAGATGGATTTGATTGCATGTCATTAAGAACAATATTGAGTCCATCCACATATAAAAACTTGCATCACTTTGACTTCAGCAATTGCATCGGACTGCTTGGGAATGAACAGATACTGGATGAATTGCTTTCAACTGCATCACAGGTTCTCTCTCTCTCTCTCTCTCTCGCTCTCTCTCTCTCTTACGTAAGCATTGTGACCAATTTCCTATGCACAGAGATATGTTTCTTCATGGATAAACAGTCTTCCATGCGACATCGAGATTGCATTTCCAGGTAGTGAGATTCCAAAATGGTTCGGCTGTGACAAAGTCGAGCTGCATTCGACCAACAGAAGGAGCTTGGGATGTGCTGCTTGTACTATTATTGAAATTGAGGAAGCATACGAGCCTTGTGATCAATTTTTTAACTATACTACCCCTGCTCAGATTAACATTGAAGATGGTCTCTTTCTTAAACTGAGTTCACAAAAACAGTGGAGACCAACGGATGCTGAAACTCTGTGGATTACGTTTGGAGAACTTTGCCTTACGGAAGATGAATTAGATCGACTGAATAAATTGGGTGGAACTGAATTTGCAACTTTTACAATCACACCAAGGGGGCCAGGCTTTAAAATAAAGAGTTGCGGGCTCCGCATATGGTTTCAGGAAGATGATTTTTGTAATCAGTGTATTCATGGCGCTCAGGCAGTTGTAGAAGAAGGTGATGATAATGATGATGTTGTCGCTACTCCCATGCCAAAGAGAAGGCGCTTAGGATGTAGTGAACCTGGCAACTTAAATGATAACGTTGTTGATGATGATGATGATGATGATGATGATGATGATGATGATGATGAGGAGGAGAAGGAGAGGCACCCGAACAATAAGATACTTAGGCAATTTTTTGAGCCCGTAGCTATGGATCTTAACCTGAACAAGGAGGAGACAGTAGGACCCAGTGGAAGTTGCAGCTTGGAGGAGGAAGAGGACCCATCAATGGATCCTCAACCCAGAATCTAAAGGCAAAAGGATCCAATGTCTTCTAGTTGGTATGTCAATCCTCAACTTTTATTCTCACAATTTCCTTTCTAAAGTATCATTGCTTGTATATTTTTTTTTTTTAAGTAATTAAGAAATATGGTGGTATATATTGGGTATTGCTCAATTATCTACTAGCATTAATCTCTCCTTGAACATAAATTTTAAGTGGTTTCTTTCTTTTACTTAACTAAAAATTCAAATAAAGAGTCTTGCATTGGTCTCAATTGCATGCATATAGTTTGTAAGTAAGACAGGAAATTCGTTAACGTATATCGTTTTACTTAAAACTATTGTATGTAATGTTTATGCACTTGAATTTGTTTATCGACTCCAACTCTTCGTTGAAACCTGCTGATTGATATGGGCATATATCATAGAACTTTTGTTTTTTTTCTTTAATCATTCAATTTCTATAAAAATTAAATTTTTTAGTGTTTGATTGTTTCTGTAAAATTAAGCATTATATTTAGACAAATTAAACGTATAGTCAGTTTGAACAAAATATCATTCTCTACTCAAATTATTCCCACTGTCTCCTATTTTACTTGCATGTTTTGAAGGCTTATTTTAAAAATGGATTGTCCGTTACCAACACATTGAGATTGTTTGGAGCTCAAAAAATTAGAGTAAAATATAATTTGGATAATTTTTGGGCTTTTGAGTGTAATTCACAAATCACAAAAAATAGATATGACCAATTTCGTTCGAATAGATTTTTATTTGTTTAAATAAATTTTGACAAACACTTATATAAATTTATAGAGATTTATTGAGATATGTAAATAGATATTCATGTAGTTTGAAGTGTAAAAAAAAAAAAAATGTAAAGATTTGTAGAGATTTTTTTAGATTTTTTTGAGCTCCAAAAGCGCTTGTAATATTTTTAAATATTTCCGTTCTCGTTACATTCTTTTTTTTATTATATTTATTTATTTTTATTACTATTACACCAACCGTTACCATTTTTTAAAATCTTGTGGCCCTCATTGAAATGAAATTAATTGACAACACTTTTTACAAAGCATTTTCTCGCTTTAATCAACCTAATTCTAACTCTATGTATTTGAGTTACAATTTTTTAATATTTGTAATCTCTATTTCACATTTAAATTTCTCGAATTCACAAAAATCTTACTGAAATATATATATATATATGGAAATTATTTAAAAAAGGAGCTTTAAAATAAAAAATGACACAAAGATAATTTAGCTATGTTTTATGATTTTCTTTTACTCTAGATCTAACTAAATGTTTGGAACTTGAATTTATGAACAGAAAATAAAAGTTGAAAGAAATATAAAATTACTAGTTCATATTATTTTTTATTATTTAACCATGTAAAAATTAAAACTTTTTCACAAATATTTATTCATTTTCTTATCAATTTTCTAGCTCAGTTAAAAAAATAAAATAAATTTGATTTTTTTACTTCATTTCATTTTCTTAGCATTTTTTTTCACTTTTCCCTTTCATCCATAAATTCATGTTTTAAATGTAACAAAATGATTTGAATTTCATAAATGAGCTTTTTAAGATATGTTATTTTTTTATTTTTTTATTTTTATTTTATGAAAGGAGAGTAACATCCCATAGTTTTTATTAATTGTCGCGTTTATGGTGGAGGAATAGGGTGGTTACAATATTACCTAATTTTACTGAATGGAGAGAAAAAAAATAAAATTTAAATGCAATCTGAAAAGTCCAGCTTAAATTTGTTGGTCAAAGTACAAAATGTTTTCAATTCATTCCATCTTGATATATAACATGGAGAATTTGAATTTGTCTTGCCCAAGGTAAAAAGTAAGCCTATTTTGCATTTTTTTTTTTTCAACAAGAAAGCGTAGAATGCATTATTTATTAGCTTCAAATAGGCTCTAAGCAATAATTTTATAAAGGAAATGAGACAAGACTCAAATTATTCAAGAAATTGCCTATAATCGTTTCAAATGATTAACTGATCGATCATTCAACTTCCTAAATTCATGGTTCAATTCATTGCAACATGTATCCATAATATAAAATGCAAAGCAGAAATATGTTTGAACCTACCTGTTGAAAGGACTCCATTCACTCCCCTTCTCCTCACAAATAGCATTCAAATTGCAAGCCCTGTCAATGCATTCACTAAAATGTTGTTCAATTCAAGTTCAAATTGATTGAGGTATTTCATCAAACAAGTGATGTGCATAAGTTCAAACAATGCTCCAATAGCCAATTCAATTTTTTTTTTTTTGGAGGGGTGGGAAGTAGGAATTTTTATGGAAATGGAAGAATCAATATTCACCATTTGCTATGTCCTAGGAAGAAGGGCAAATCTTGGCCAAGCTGTGAGGGTTGACTAGTTTGGAGCCTAAATAGTTAATGTTAATATTCCCGTTGGAGTAAAAAAAAAAAAACCAATATAGCAGTTTCATATAAGTTTCAACTTTCTAAGCAGCCATAAAATTGAACACAATGAAGCGAGATTACATTGGATTCCATGCAATATATTGCACTCTTTTATTTTCTTATAGCTCTGTAAAAATATAAATATTTTTTTGTTAGATAGGGGTGGTATTTAATTTAAGGATTAATTAAAATATTATCTCCTAAATTATGATTTTGTTATATACGTATTTTATATTTTATATAATCTTATAAATTTAAATTATATAAATAATTAGATAGATAATGTTTTCAGATGTGAGTTTATTCGTATTTTAAGAAGTAGTGGAGTGATTAACAAGAATAATTGAGTCTAATTATCTTTATATTTAGCTATTTTATAGGATAATAATTAGGTTTGTTGCAAAGTCTACATATATATATATATCTTTTAAATGTTATTAATGAAGGGGGAGATAATTTTACAATTAATCTTATCATCTAAGAAGTTCTGAATCACCTCAATCTCTAAATCAATGAAGTTTCCACGCCTCAAAGTGCTGCTTTCAATCTTTTTCTATTTTATTTTTATCCAATTTCTATTTCTTTCATTTTATTTTTATACAAAAGTGCGCACTAATAGACCTAACATTAGTTTGTCCCCTTCAATTTGAAAATATTACATATTGGCTCCTTAAACAATCAATTTGCAGCAAGGTGTCCCTTTCTTAAATCAATATTTGTAATTTCAAAGAAAATTTTATTAACTGATCTAAATATAAGTTAAGAAAATACATGTTCTCAGCTAAAATAATTATTCTATAAATTTGTTAAGATAAAATAATACTCATATGAATATCTAAGAACATTTTAGTTTCATAATTTCGGTGAATATTAGTATATTTTTATAGTTTAAACTTTTATACTAACGCTTTTTGTTTATAGAAGTCTACATAAGAACATTTTAGTTCATAATAATATTACCTTATGTGCATATTATTTGAACAAATTTTGCTAACATCACAACTATAATGGAGGGAAAGAGGCACATTTTTGCAAATTAATAGTTCAGAGGGACACTGTGTAATTTTTTTAATTAAAGAGAATAAAGTAATACTGAGTCATAATTCATGGGGTGCCCTCTTTGATAAACTACAAAGTTTTGCTGACTTTCAACTTTTCTCCAATTTTCATAAACTTTCTCTTACTTTTTTTCACCAACATTTATCAAATCATAAAAATATTTACTATATACAAAACTACTATTATTTTTTAATTTTCTTCTAACTTCTTTTTAACTTTTATAAGTCTTCACCAATCATACAATTTTACACAAAATGATACGTCACAACACCATGACAAAAATTGTAAAAAAGTTAAATTTTTTAATTTACCATACGCACTCATAGTCAATTCTTAATTTAATTGTAAAGTTAATTTCATAATGTCATGATATAGCATATCCCAAATTAAAGTTAAAAAAAAAAATGAGAAACAAACATATAAAGAACTTTTTAACTCCTAAACTTTTTGACAAATCTTATTTGGTACCCTAATTTATTTTGTAAGCAAGGGAATTAATGAAATGAAGTTTTAATTTGTTACAATTTCACCATTTCGTTACTTAAATGTTTGAAGTGTTAACTTGTTAAAGAGTTCAATTATATATTAACTTTTTGATGAATTAAATATTACTTAATTAATGAAGGGATAATATTATAATAAATTAAAAGTTCAAACGCTTAATTGTTATTATAAAAAATTAAATTTTAAAATAAGACTTGTCAGAAACAAAGTGAAGTTTGGCCAAGAAGAAATGACCATTGGAGAGGTGCGGGGATCATGATACATTTGTAGACATGTTAAGTAGTGCTTTATATCATTTTTGACTTTTAATATAAGCTCATCTTTAAGATATCTTAACAAAAACTTAATTACACACCAAAGTGACATATAATTACTGAGCATAGAGTTATATTTTTAATGTAAATAAGAACAGTAAAAATACAATGGAAAGAAAAATTTAACAATTATCGGATAAAAATATAATTTATAAAAAAAATTAGAATAAAATTAACATAGTCATAATGATATCCGAGGTACTATGAATTAGGTGGTGGTGACATTTTTATAATAAAAATTAAAATAATATATTACTTTCTATTATAAAACTATAGGTTTACAAATTAATTTTGCACAATTTTTTTTAATATTTTATCAAATTTATTTTCTCAATGTCATTATATCCAAATGAGTTGAATCTCAGGTGCATTAGGTACGGGGATAAATGTCATAAGAGGATTTATTAATCTTAGGTTCACAAAATTTCATCTATTTTGTTTTATCTCCTAAAAATTTAATATTTAATTCCTTGATAAAAAAAAAATGAACTCATTACACAGAACGAAATGTTAATTCATTTAAAATTTTCATGAATATTAAACTCTTTCAAAAGAAAAAAAATTTTAATTTATTTAAATTTGTATAATTTTTTTATCTGTTATACTTATTTTTCACTCCAACTCTATCTCTCTATTTTATTTATTTATTTATTTATTTAAAAAATACAAATATCAATATTTATATAACAGGGTTTTTGTTTTGCGCCTTTTTTTTTTCAGTACAGTCTAGCGCAAATGTCAAAGGTTGGAATTTTCATTTTTAAAATAAATTCATAATATGATATTTTTCTTATTGCAAACAAAAAAACAAAAAAAAAAAAAAAAAAGAAAAGAAAGAAAGAAAGAAAGAAAACAGGGGCGGAGTCAGTATCTGTAATTAATGGAAGCAAAAATTATTTATTATCTTAAAGTGAAAATATTCTTATAATAAATTTTTTGAAAATAATTATAGTAATATAATAAATTTGTGAGAATTAATAAAAATTAATTTTGATACTCTATTGTAATGATTTCAAAACACGACATGTGTTCATAATTATTAATTTTTATATTTTGTTAAATTATAAAATAATGACGTGCCGTGTTATGATGTACTGTTGATTTAAAAAAAAAATTATTATGCTAACCATGTATCAAAAATCTAAACTTCTACAAAAAAATAAAATTATTTTAACATAATTTATAACTTTAGCAGTAATTGTTTTTGTACATATGCGCAATATCGAAAATGAGAATAATTATAAATGAATAATAAGGACAAATTAAAAAAATTAAATGAGAGTGTATTAATAAAATTTTATAAAAATAATTATATATATAAATGAAAAAAATTAATAAAATCCGAGGTAAGTTGTGCATTTACCACTAAAAATGAGTTAGGCGAGATGCCTATTTTAAATGAAATGAAAAGAAAAGTAAAATAACTCTACGTAAATATTTAGAGTAAATTATAATTTTTTTTTTTAATATTTAGATACTTACTCATAGCACGTTTAATATTTCAGAATTACATTTATATTTATATTTTTTATTTTAAAATATTATTAATATTAACTTCTTTTTGATAAAATGATTTTTTTTTTATAAATGAGATTTTTGAAATAAAAATAATCATTATTTTGTTTTTTACCATATCTCCACTTTTGCTTAAGATTTTTATTACGCACTAAAATACCTTCTTTTTGTGGCTTATCTTTTATTTTTTCATCTGTATTTCAAGTTATTATGTACATATTGATGTTTGGATGATTAAAAAAAATTAAAAATATTTTATTAAATTTATATATAATAAAATTTAATCGAAAAATTTGTAATTTATTTTTTTGAACTCTGATAAATTTTGACATGCCATACAATACCCAATTAACCAATGTCAACATGATTGGTACAAAAATCTTATATTTTGCAGTTGTGCCCATGCACGTAAACCCTATCACCTAATCATTGACCGTCGATTTTCAATCAAGCGTCCAATAATCATCACCTCTCTTTTCCCATGCCTCTCCACGTCGCAGTAGTAGTTGCTCCTCCTCCTCCATCATCTCCCCCCCCCCCTCTCTCTCTCTTCCTCGTGCCAAAGTGACCGTTTCGAAAAATCTCCACCTTGTTCGCCTCTGCAATCTCTCCATCGAATTCTTCCAAATTCGTTGCTAGATCTTCTTCGATCGTGGCCCTTTCTCAGGGCGTGAATTCCTCGCACAATCCACGTGGAATTTGAAGTTAATTCAATTCAACCTTTGGTAAGTAAGAAGACCTCAAACTGTCTCATTTTCTGCAATTTTCGCAGAAAATTTGTTTAGACAATTTCATATGTCATGATTAACATGTACATGTTCGAATTTGATTTTATGTCTATTTTATCTGATGAGTGATTTTTGTACTTGTTGTTTCAGTTTTGGAATCTGCAATTCTTTGCATATTGATGTGTGAATTGGGGCAAAGGTGCGTAATTGTATCGTTATTTGGGTTTGTTTTGTATTTTTGATTTTTTTTTTTAATATGTGGATGATGTATTAATGTCTTGAATTGTTGTGGTTTTTTTGTTTTTGTTTCGTTTTGTTCCTGGTTAATTAGGGTTTTCTTGTGATGTTCACTGGGAGTAACATAGATATGCAGTCTGAAGATGTGAAAGTACGGAGGAATCTACGAGATGGGATATTGAGGGGATTAAATGGCAATTTAGAAGATACTTTGCAGAGTGAGCTTGAATTATTGCTGCGAGAGCAGCATAATCAAAACATTATCGATCGGGAGAGGGATCTTAACATATTCCGTAGTGGCAGTGCTCCCCCCACCGTTGAAGGGTCATTGACTGCGGTGGGTGGTCTTTTAAGGGATCCAAATTTTTCACTGACTGAGAATAGCAATAGCAACGCTGATGCACTGTTGTCAGAAGAAGAAATTAGATCTCACCCAGCTTATGTATCATACTACTATTCCCATGAAAATCTCAATCCCAGATTACCCCCACCATTACTCTCAAGAGAGGATTGGCGTGTGGCACGAAGGTGTCAGGCAGGCGGGTTGTCCTTTGGTGGAATTGGCGATTCGACAAAAACGAATTTTGTTGATGTTGGTGGAAGTTCATCACTGTTTTCCATGCAGCCCGGCTTACCTGCACAGAAGGCGGAAGATGAGTTAATGGAATTGAGGAAAGCTACTTCAAGGAATATCTCACGGCCATCCTCCACTGAATGGCTTGACAGAGGCTCTGCAGGTTTGGTTAGATTGCCAGATGCAGGTTTGGGTATAAGGAGGAAGAGCTTTGCCGACATTCTTCAGGTGATTGATCTGGGCTGGACTGAATTTTGTAATTTGTGACAGTTGACACTTCATACAAGAATTTGCTTATGATGTTTATTTATCTTATTTTTGTTCCCGTCATCTTAAAATTGTGCATCGGGTGGGGGGGGGGGGAGGGAATGGTGTGAAGATATGTCTAATTAAGTAGCTACT
>JAVXUM010000023.1:9631685-9641933 GCA_035590655.1 Pouteria glomerata
TAGTACAATCACCAAAATATTATTTTGTATTAAAAATAAATTCTTAGAATAGTTTTCAAAAATTTTAGTTATGATTACTTACAAAATATTCGCATAGTTTTATATATTATTTATAAAATAATTAAATAAAAATAATAAAATTTTTATTACTTTTCCTAACCAATTGGTCGACAAAAGTCATAAAAAGTTATTTGAAAAAAAGTTAAAATAATTAAATAAAAATAATATAATTCTTAACTCTTTTGACAACCAACTAGTCGCAAAAGGATAGATATTTAGCAATTAAATTATTATATTAATTATATTAAAAATTTAATCATATATAGTAATATATAAAAAAAATACACAAATAATAGTTTGGACTAGTGGCCAACCACACCAACTTTTGAAGGAATGGCATGAGTTCGATTATCAATGGCAACAAAAAATTCTCCAAAATATAAGATTGTCACTTGCTTCTATAATACTATCCAGACTATGGTTCGGTCTCTTACTGTGTACACCCTGTTAGCCAATACCAAGAGAGCTTTGTCAGAAGAGAAAAAAAAAAAAAAAAAAAAGAAAAGACCCTTATAGAACTAGAGGTAGACAAAGACCATATAGCAATTGCCTAAGCTAAGAAAGAGACGGGAGGTCTTGTAGCAAAAGCACAAGACTCTTGAAGAGAACAAGAAGCTACAAACTGAATGAGCCAGCTTTTGGAAAAAGCTCACAGCTGAAAAAACATTAAAGAAGACTACCGGAAAGAAGGTTGCTAAGCTCTTTGATGAGCTACAAAAAGCTGAAAAAAGAACCATAGCCGAATTCTAATTGACCGATGAATACCAGGCCTTGCTTCTTTTTTCTTTCTCAAGGCTTCAACCAAGTAAAAGATAAATTCTCTGTTTTTTGCTAATCTCGACATCTTTACAATTAAGCTAGGTAGATCCATAGCTCCTAAGGCACAAGGAGGTGATTCAAATAATGTTTTTCACCTAGAGGGAAATAAAGATCTTGAGGTCGAGATTGTTAACATGGGCATTAATCAAGCTAGCGTGCAGTTAGAATAGGCCAAGAAGGAATAAGCTAATCAGACCGCTGCTTGAGTTCCCTCCGTGACTGTCCTGCCTCTCTAGTTTTTTTTCTTTTTTTTTTATCTTATTTTTTGAGTAAACATCTATTAAGCATTTGAATTTGTTAAACTTTATTGATATGAATAACTGTAAAACTTTATTATTATTAATGACAAATTTAGTCGTTTTACCATTTTACATGGCTTATGTTCTATTTTCATATTGCATTTTCTCGCTTATTGTCTTGATATATGACTTTTATTTTACCTTCCTTTGCCTTTCTTTCATTTGGCTATTGAGCAAGATTCTTACTTTGTTTAGCTTGTGAGAGTATGGATAGATTGTTTATCATCTTTAGACATTGGCCGTGTGAGCCATCTCTGTACTGCTCAGTCACGTAAGCTGAGTAAGATTTTTGCACTGCTCAGTCACATGATCCAAGTAGGGATTCTTTTCCATTTTAAGCGCTGGCCTCATAAGCCATATTTGCTATGCTCTGCCATATGAGCTGAACAAGATCTTTGCATTGCTCGACCATATGAACTAAGTAGGAATTCTTCGTTATTTTTAAGCATTAGCCTCATGAGCCATCTTTGCTCCACTCGGGCACATGAGCCAAGCAAGATCTTTATACTGCTCAGTAACATGAACTGAGTAAGGATTCTTTGCTATTTTTAAGCATTAGTCTCGTTAGCCATCTTTACTCTACCCGACCACATGAACTAAGCAGATCTTTACTCTGGTTAGTCATGTAAACTAAGTAAGGATGCTTATGGTAGAGTCCATGCATCATAGAATTTTTTTGAAATTTGCTCAAATGTTAAATTTCATTAATAACTTCGTGTCGAAATATAAAACCCAACTTTACACATAATACTTTCGTAAATATTTTGCATGCCATGGATAAAGTAGTTTTTTCCCTTCAAGTGTCTTTAATCAATATGTCCCATTTCATGTAAAACTTAGCATTTCATATGGTCCTCTAGTTTGGCCCAAGCTTCTTTTCTTAAGGATTCCTCATTGACTAATTTACCATTTTCAACACCAAGCCTCTAAAAGTAAATTCTCTAAGGCAAGCTCTAAAATTATGAAACTGGTGCATCTTCTGCTGATAGGACGCTATTCTAATCACAGATTACAACCTTCTTTCTTCAAGTAGTTCAATCTCCTTCTGGATCAAAATTATGTATTCTCGGACTAAGGAGCCTAATTTCAATGAGAATAGCTAATTCTATCCCGTACATGAAAGGAAATGTTGTTTATCCAATTGTAACCCTTTTAGTCATCTTGTATGCCCATAGAATGTTAGGAAACTCATCCGCCTATAATCATTTTTATCTTGTCTAGCTTCGTCTTGATTATCTTAAGGAGAGACCAATTAGTGATTTCCACCTGGTCATTAGTTTGAAGGCACTCAGGCGATGAATAGTGATGGCTGATGCACAATTCTTCACATAACCTGTTAATTTGTCTCTCTTCAAATTGCTCCATGTTGTCCATGATGACTACCCTAAGAATCCCGAACTGGTAGACTATATTTTGTCACAAAAAATTTCTTATGTTTTGCTCAGTAATGTTTGACAAAGCTTCTGCTTCTACCCATTTGGTGAAGTAATCGATTGTCTCCACTGCAAATTTCCTTTATCTTTTTCCTAATGAAAATGACTCGACTATATCAATTCCCCACTGAGTGAAGGGGCAAGGACTTTGGATTGGTGTCATCTCCTGAGCTGATTGCCTTAGGATGTTTAGGAACTTTTGGCTTCTATCGCATTTCTTGATAAGCTCTTGAGCATCTTTTTTCACAGTAGGCCAGTAAGTTGCTAGCTTTCAAAACCTTTCTAGCCAGAGCCCTGCCTCTCGAGCGATTTTCACAGACTCTTTCATGAATCTCTCTCATAACATAATCAGTTTCCTATTCGTTTACATATCTAAGCAATAGATAGTTATACCTTCTTTTGTAAAGGATTCCATTTATCATCAAGTATCTGCTTGCTCAGTATTGGATTCTTCTGCCTTTATTCTTTTTACTCAAAAGAACTTCGCTTTCTAAATATACTCCGATCAATTTAGCCCATTCAGTATCTTTTTCAATTTGGTTGATTTCTGGAGTTTAGATGCTTAGGGAATCTAATATTTTGATCAAAACATCCAAGTTTATTTCCTTAGAAGACAAGATTCTTGCCAATTAATCTGCCTCATTATCCTATAGTCTTGGAACTTTCTGTAACTAGAACTTGGAGAACTTTTTGGGTAGACTTTTTTGCCATTTGGCAATATTCAATCATATTTTCTCCTCTTACTTCATATTGCCCTTGTACCTGTTACACCACTAACTGTAAGTCACTCCAAACCATTATTTATTCTACCCCAATTCTTCGAGCCATCTGGAGACCAACAATTAGTGCCTTATATTCAGTTTCGTTATTCCAGGCGAGGAACCTAAATCAAGGCATATTCAATTTTGTGGCCATAAAGAGATGCAAGGACTATACCTATTCCACTTGAAGCCAGGTTAGAGGAACAATCAATGTTGAGGACCCATGTTAGCTCTAGTTCATTTTCTTTGGGCAGCTTATCTAGGTGGATTGTAAATTTAGTTATAAAGTCTGCAGTTGCCTATCCCTTAATCACCAATCGTGATCGATAATGAAGGTCAAACTAGCTTAGCTCAACAAACCACTTCATGAGTCTTCCCAAAGTTTCAGATTTGTGCAGGATGGTCTTTAAAGACTGGTTAGTAAGCACCACAATCGAATGTTTCTAAAAGTAAACTCTGAGTCGTTGGGCCCTAGTAATAAGAGTAAGGGCTATCAATTCTATTTTGAGATAATGCTCTTCTGCCCTCCTAAGGGCCTTACTCATGTAATACATAGGCTTCTGCACTTTTTCATTGTCCCTGACGAGCACAAAACTTACTACTATAACTGAAACGGAGAGGTATAAGTATAATTCTTTTCCCGAGATAGTTTGGGATGGTTTGATTAAGTAAAGGCACAAACCTGAGGTATTACATCAATTGTTGGAATGCTGCATCACACTTGTCCATCCATTCGAAAGCTTTCCTAAGCACTTTGAAGAAGACGTGGCATTTGTCTGTAAATCAGGAAATAAATCTATTTAGTGCTGCCACCCTTCCCACCAATTTTTTGTACATCTTTGGTCATTCTTGGGGGGTTGCATTTTCAATATTATCTTAACTTTCTCTAGATTGGCCTCTATTTCTCGGTTAGACACCATGATGCTGAGGAACTTGCCAGATGCTACACTAAACACGCACTTAGCTAGGTTTAACTCTATTCTGTGCTTCTTCAAAGGATAAAGGTCTCTTGTAAATTTGCAATATGAGAATCAGCCTTTCTACTTTTGACAAGCATGTCGTCTATGTACACCTCCACATTTCTTCTGATCTAGACTTTAAACATTCTATTCATCAACCTGTGGTATATTGCACTAGCATATTCTAGGTCGGACAATATGATGTTGTTACAATACAGACCTTAATCTGTAATGAATATTGTATGCTCTTGATCATCCTTGGCCATTTTTATTTGATTATATCTCAGAAAGGCATTCATAAATAATAGTAGTTCATGGCTTGCCGTAGAATCCACCAGCAAATCAATCAAAGGTAAGAGAAAACTATCCTTTGGATAGGCCTTATTGAGATTTGTGAAATTCATACATATCAGCCATTTCACACTAGATTTCTTCACCATGACCACATTCGATAACTAGGTAGGACAGTAAACTTCTTGAATAAATTTTGCTTTCAACAGCTTATCCACCCTCTGCTCAATTGCTTAATTCCACTCAGGGGCGAACACTCTCCTCTTTTACTTGAGTAGCTTAGCCCCCAAGAAGATGCTCAAGTGATGGGCTGCTATTCTGGTATCGATGTCTGGCATGTCTTCGTGAGATCAGACAAAGATGTCCGTATTTTCCTTTAGAAATTTCCTCAACTCTTTTTTCAGTAGTTCGGGAGTTTCCGAACCTGTTTTGACAGTTCAATTTTGCTTAGGAGTGCCGACCATAACATCCTCCAAGTCATCTATGGACTCTTTCTTCTTCAACTCCTCGTCATCCTTAACTTCTAATTCTTCCACAACAAGGGTTTCTTTGGAAGAATGTATCTTTAGTGAAGACATGTAATATTTCCTTACCATCTTTTGGTAACCTTTGGTGTATCTTACACCATTTTTAGTGGGGAATTTAACCCTTGAATGATAAGTAAACGTGACTATCCTAAATTGATTTAACAAAGTTCTCCCCAGAATGGTATTGTATGCAGAAGGCAATCCACCACCAAGAAGTTAACCACCTTGATCATTTGGTGTGGTTCTTCTCCCAAAGTAATCGGCAATACTACAAAGCTGAGTGGGTTTACCCGGTCCCCTATTACGCCGAATAGTATATATAGAGGGGGCATCTAATAGGTGGCTCCCAACTGATTAGGTATATCCGAGCACCTATGGTTCAACCCGACTGATCGCGGTAGGACTCAGTTGAGATCTAACAACCATTCATTTAAGACAGATTAACTTACGTTACTATCATATGCGTAACCATCTATTGACATATTCTATGATATGCGCTTATAGAAGTACTGCCTACCTTTTAACGGTATTTATAAACGAAAAACTAATTTTTTTCGTAACTAGTTACTAAGCAATTATGAAAGAATTAATTATTTTAATTCTCAAACCATGGTTAAGAATACGAGATCCATTCAATCAAAGCTCTTTGGCAACCGTTGCCAAGGAGCACAAGCCGATAGATATATGGGATAGCATAATAGGCTCAACAAGTCGGCTTCACATGGGTGGTCGATAGTCGGCGGTTATAGTATTGCCTTATTTGGGTCATTGCTCCCTTGGAAATAAGGGTCCCTAGCGACCGGTTTCAAGCAGTTTCTTGCAGAAAAGATAAGAGGCCACCAAGTCCACCTTCGTATTTTTGGAGCAATTGTGGAAAATAGAGCGGGTTTAGTCATTTTGCCATGTGTTAAGAGGTAAAAGATTCGTGGGGTTGCCCGGGTAGTAGTTCTTCATTTTGAGCTGGTGCCACTCACAGGGCCATCCTAAAAGAACGAGTAGGAGCCAAATTCTTTCTTAAATTTTAAAAACTTTTTAACATTTTATATCGATTTTAAGATTTTTTTTATATATAAAATAGGTCTTGTTAGATAATACAAAAATATACAAAAATCTAAAAAAAATTATAAAATAGTTATTTGATAAAACACTAATTTTTACTACTTTTCTGTTCTGTTACAATAATTTACTCAACTAAAAAATTAGTAAAAGTTTTAATAAATATACAAAAGTTATCAAAAATTACTAAAAATTATCAAAAATTACTAAAGTAACTAAAATTGTTAAAAATTATTAAAAGTTATAAAAAATTACTAGAATTTGTTAAAAATAATAACTTACTTTACTAAATACACAAAAAATCATAAATAGCAACTTTTAAATAAAAAATTATTAAAAATTATATTTCCAAACACTCTCATAATGTTTAACTTTCTAAATTTTAAAAATTTTTTAAAACGCTCATAAATTTTACAATTTTTTTATATAATATAATATTTACTTTCTCAAAATTTATTAAATTTTATCCTATTTTTCACTCAATACAAATTTTTTTACATTAACCTTTTTACCATAAGTCCGCCACTAGTTACACAAGTATATATATAGAAAGTGGCATGGTATCCGTTCAATAATCTCTCCTTCACAATGATTGCTCCCACGACTTGAATTTATGTCATTTGACTTGATAAATGTGCCATTCATAACTCATCTGAAAATCAATTAGCAGTGAGAGAATTAAATTTCTTTTATAGCATTCAGGGGTCATCTCGTGCATGCTTAAAAGCTGCGTTTGAAGTGTCGATCACTATAAATTATTAAAATTTTTCATTATATATTTTTATTTTTATTATATTTAAAAAATTTTAATATTTTATTACAAAAATTAAAAAAATTTTAAAAAGATTAATTAAATAGATAATATTTTTTGACAATCATATTTTTTAAATTGAAAGTTTTTAAACGAATATCACTCTTACTATTTTATAGTAATTTTTTTAAATCCGTAAGAACGGATTTAAAAAATTGTTCCTACAGTTTTACTTTGATAGTACAAAAATATCACTATTTTTCTTCAAAAAATTCTGTTAAATACCAAACGCCTAAAACCAACTCAAACTACATTTTTTTTTTATTTTTTATCATTCCAAATATTACCTTTCTAGAGTAGTCCCAATAAGCGGCATTGTATATGCCAAAAAATTAATACAACTTACGCTTCTTTGGGTAGTCATAATAAAAATAGTTTAAGTAAATCTCACGATTTAACTCAAGTGGTTAGAAGGGCGCTTAACCGTAAACTCAAAGAGAGTTTGAAACGCATTTGTAGCAATCGTGTAAGAGTCTGGGTCAGCTCCGACTTATCTATCAGCTAAATGGTCCGCTGAGCACTATAATAAATCAGTAGAGTTTTGGGAAAAAAAAAAATAGTTTAAGTATGATTTATTGCATTGTATCAGGTACAGGCGTGTACGCTTGGTGTTTTGGAGACTGCACTTGGCACTTATGTGTGTGAGAATGGACTATTTAATTAATTTATTTTTTATTTTTTCATTTCAAATTATTTTAGTTATAATTCAACAACAATCAAAATTGGGAGTTAGCGAAGAACAAAATTTCCAGCCGACACTTTTGACATTTAAATTCAAATCAAATACTTTATTTAAAGAGATGTATTTATTTGTATAGAAGTGTCTTTTTAATTAAACAGACAATTACTGTTTTAAAGATAAAATTAGTTGTTCAATCAAACCAAATCAAATTATGTCAAATACAAAGTTCGAAAATTAGTAACAATGCGACTCTTCAAATCTATTATTTACCGACTTTGGCTTTATTGTATGATCTAAAGGAGTCTCGTTTGTTATCCTATAGTGACATAGTTGGGCGTGGGGAGAGAGGATAACCTTTTAAAGAAAGTGTTTGTTGATATACCTGAAGCTTAATTGATGTAGGCAGAATATATAAAAATTTTTATGATTAATTTTTCTTATCTTGAATTTACATATTTGTTAAGAATATTATTTGATAAATATTTTTTATTTATTCAAAATTAGTTCTAAAGTATCAATTATATTTATTACAAAGCATTGGTTAACATATATCGAGTCAATTAACTATAGGGAATTGTGATTTCTACAAGCGAAGATGGTTGGAAGAGATAATAAATGCAAAAAGGAATTGTGATCTTCACAAGTGAAGATGGTTGGAAGAGACAATGAGTGCAAAAGGAGGTCTATAAAATTTTAACTATTAAAGATAACTATTAATCATATATGTGTGAAGAATCAAAGTATAATTTTTCATGTGTTAAGTAATTTATAACGTTATATGAATGGGTAAAATGTGATACATTACAAAAACGGAGATAAAAAAATGGGTGTTCCACTTTTATATATTAAAAGATAAAAAATTTTTGTATACACACACTAACTTTCAGTTCACACACGATATATATGACAATAAACATGGAAATACTACCTGTACTTAGTGGGTATCCTCATCATTATCATAACTATGGAAATACTATTTGCAGAAAAATAAAATAAAAAATAAAAAGAGAGAGAGAAGTATATGAATTGTAAGTGATGTTCAAATAGAGATGAGAATAATAGATTCAACCCAACTCTATATTTATTTACATATCATTTATATATTAATTATATATTATATGTTAACACACAACAATATTTGAAACACATTAGGTAACATTATTTTAATTTAATAAATAGCTCTTATTTTTAACCATGAAAGAGGAAAGAAAATCAATATTTATACGAGAATGGAAATAGAGACAAATTATTAAATGAGGTTGGGAATGAAAAAAATAATTCTCTTACCTGAATTTATCTCGTTAATTTCCCTGAGACAACTAGAAAAGATGTCTTTTTCTTTTTAGTTCCAAGGGATGTAGAACTATCTAGTATGGCTCAATTCCAAAGAAGCATAACATATAGAAAAAATCCAGGTCAAATAGCCTAAAGTAATGAACCTTCGGATGCGTATGAATTTTATTCATCAATTTTAATGCCGTGTTATTCTTTTTTTTTTTTTTCCCTTTCTTAGGTAATTTTAATGTCTTTTAAAACATACTATATTTAATTAACTCCTTTATTCTTAACAATTGCACGTGGATAGACAATTATAAGTTTGAGTAGGTAACCATAAGCCATTCTTAGGAAATAGTGCCAAAACATCTTTTTTTGAGTTTGTTTGCGCTCAAATAATTCATGTTTTTTTATGATTTTTTAAATGGATTAGCGCGTGCAAGCATGTCAGAATCTTAAAAATTCAAAGAATGAATAAAATTAAGTGTAGAATCAACTTAGTGTAATTGTAGTATTTTTGACTTTTCAAAACTTTTAAGCATACAAATGTAAGATAAAATAAAACTAATAGTGCACAACAAAGTCACAAAAAGAAATAATTTTTATATTAAAAAGGCTAATAATACAACTCAATCCCTCTTGGTTCTTTTTATACTTGAAACAATCATATTGATAACTTCTATTTTACTCATTACTATACGTCTTGAATTTATGACATTGTGCCATCTTCCTTACACTACTAGAAAGTTGGTTGTAGCCGACGGGCTCCCGGACGACCGCTAGAAGGCGGTCGGCGAATACCATCAAAATCGTCCGCCTCGAACCCAAGGACGATCGCTGGAGGCGGCCGACGAGCTCTCACTAATCCCCATAAACCCACCTCCCTTTTCCTTTCCTGCTTCCACCTTCCCTCCTTCAGCTCTCTCTCTCTCTCTCTCTCTTTCTCTCTCTCTCTGATAACTCTCTCGGACGTCCGCCCACTTGAACGGCATACTGACCGCCAAAAGACTTCGCCGGCGACACCAGAACGAAGCTCTCGGTTGGCTCAGAATTATATCTCACCCCCCTCTCTCTCTCGTGGGAACCTTGCGGCTTTTTTATTCTCTCTCTCAACTCCGGACCACAGTGAAAGAATCGATAATGCCTTATTCTGGGTTTTCGAAAGTTGTCTGGACTCTCTCTCAGCTCCAGAGAACAGTGAAGGAATCGGTAATAGGTATACATTTTTCCGTCGTTGCTGTTTGAAAGAATCACCCCTGTTTGATAGAATCGGAG
>JAVXUM010000023.1:9642033-9656286 GCA_035590655.1 Pouteria glomerata
TTGTGTTTTATTATGGATTATATTTTTCTAAGTAATATTATGGATTGCATTTTATTATGAATTGTATTTTTTTGATGCTATGATAGACTGTGTTTTATTATAAATTACACTAAATATTAGTTCTTTTTTATTTTTAAGTGATTTGTCTTTTCAGTTTTTCATTTTTTTTAAGTGAGAAATAAGTAATGATGGACCCGACCCAACTCGCGATTGACCAAACCGAAAATGGAACCGAACCAACCCAAACCAAACCAACCTGAAATTTTCGGTTCGGTTTGGTTCGGTTCTAATATAAAATCGGTTCGGTTCTAGGTCTATATTATAAGAACCGAAAAAAATTGGTTCGGTGTTGGATTATGTATAAACCCGAACCAAACCGACCTATGCACACCCCTAGTTAGAACTGTAATCATTATATATATGTTTATTCATTAGATTATTATATAATTTAAATCTAACTTCACAAATTGATACCATTCACTACTTCCAAAAATATTCAGTTACTAGAGTGTATCTAATTATTTAGATTTAGCTAAAATTGATGTTATCTCATAAAAATGATGCAGTAGTTAAAATTTAAGTAACAATTGATGTTTTGAAAAGATTTTAAAAAATCAATATAAAAATAATACTTAGTGACATTTAATAAAAAAATTTAATTTGCAAAAATAAATTAGAAATACTTGTAATCTATATTTGGCGTAATAAATTATGAGAATAATACTTCCGAATCAATTAGATGAGATCCATACGCGGGACGAAGTTTTCCACCCCCGCGTTTTACTTGTCCTTTCATGAGCGACGGTAAAAATCTGTCCGTCCACGTTCCGTGAAACGAGCAAATTGCTACTGTTTCCTCTGCAATCGCCATATGTTATACCAGTGTAAGGGAGGTATGTGGCCAAAAGCAACGGAATCTGATCTGAATCTAAGGTTACATTTGACATCACTTCAACTACTAGTTATTTATTCTTTTTTTATTTTTTTAAAATAATTAAATTTACTCCTTTATATTTTAATTTTTTTTAAATTATAAAAAATAAAATTATCAAATTAATTAAAAATTAAAAAATTAACTACCCAAAAATTATTTTTTTCTTTTTTCAAACACAAAATAAATTAACTTTTTTCTTTTCTTAACCAATTCTAAAGCCAAGTATAAATGAGAGCTCCTCTGCTTTCTGTTTCTCATCGTCTTCGTTTACAAGCTCCTTTGCTCAAGTCCACTAGACACTGTTCACTGTCGCGCTCTCTCTCTCTCTCTCTCTCTAATAAAAGAAAAAAAAAAGTCTAATGGTTTGTAGTTAGAACTATAATCATTTTAGAAATGATTTACGTGATAAATTTTCTTAAAAAAGTTTTAAAAATTTTTAAAAGTTTTTCATTGTATAAATTATGAATTCACGACTTATATCATTTTATTTTATTTTTTATCACAGTAAATATTTTTATATTTGTTTATTCATTAGATTATAATATAATTTAAATCTATCATAACAAATTGATACCATTCAATACTTGGAAAAATATACAGTTACTAGAGTGTATCTAATTTAGATTTAGCTAAAATTAATGTCATCTCATAAAGTTGATTCAGTAATTCCGTATGGTGTTTTGAAAAAATTTTAAAAAACTAATATAAAAATAAAATATAATGACATTTGATTAAAAAAATTAAAAATTTTTTAATTAGGAAAAATTAATTAGAAATACTTGTAATCTGTATTTGGCTTAATAAATTATAGGAGTGTTTGGGTGCATTTCAAATTTTGAAAAATTTTAAAAATCTTTAAAACTTATCTCACTACACGCCTTACGAATTCACAACTTACCTCATTTTATTTCACTTTTTATCGTACGAAACCCTCTCTACGAGATTAATACCTCCAAACCAATCAGATGATACGCGGAAGGAAGTTTTCTTCACCGCGTTTGGCTCGTCCTTTCATGAGCGATGGTAAAACTCTGACCGTCCACGTTCCGTTAAACGAGCAACTCGGTACCGTTTCCTCTACAATCGCCAAACGTTCGACAAGTGTAAGAGGGGGGGTACGTGGCCATAAGAAACGGAATCTTATCTGAATCTAAAGCCTATATAAATGAGAGCTCCTGTGTTTTTCCCCTTTCATCGTCTTCGTTTTCAAGCTCCTTTGCTCAAATCCACTCAGCACTGTTCACTGACGCATTCTCTGTCTCTCTCGCTCCCTCTCGCTCCCCTCTCTCTCTATATATATACACACGAAATGGCGATGCGTTTACTACAACTGATCGGGGCGTTGTCAGGCACGCCGGTGACGGTGGATTCAGGGATCAGTTCCGTCGAAACGATGCCGGCTACGGTAAACGCCTCGACAGTGTGGAGATCGCTGGCTATGAGCCCCCTGTGCGTAGCACTGAAGCGGATGGCGGGGGAGATCGAGCGGATATCGCCGTCACCGCCACTGAGCCCGCAGATCGGAGGGATGCGGCCGGATCTGTCGGCAGCCTGCCAGGCGCTGGTAGAGCCGCCAACTGCGGAGGATGTGGCGGTGGTGAGGGAGTACAAGGAGAGTAGTGCGCAGGTTAAAGGGAAGGGGGTGCCGGTTTACGTGATGATGCCGCTGGACAGCGTGACGGTGGGGAACACGGTGAACCGGAGGAAGGCGTTGAACGCGAGCATGCAGGCCCTGAAAAGCGCCGGAGTGGAGGGGGTGATGATGGACGGGTGGTGGGGGCTGGTGGAGAGAGAGTCTCCAGAGACGTACAACTGGGGAGGGTACGAAGAGATCTTGGAGATGGCGAAGAAGCACGGTCTCAAGGTCCAGGCGGTGATGTCCTTCCATCAATGCGGCGGCAACGTTGGTGACTCTTGCACGTGCGTATTTTAGCTTCTCTCACTTTATCTTACGCCTTTCTGTTTCCTTATTATTTGCTTGCTTGCTGTTGCTTTACTCACTTATTCTCGCACTTTTCACGTGAGAGTTGGTAGGTGAAAAGTCAAGCACCTTTCATATAACCTTTTCTTTCCAGTTGGAAAAGTTGAAAATAAAAGATGAATAACAGAAGTTGGAAAGAAAAAGTTGAAAGGGATGGAGCATGAGACGTGTATTTGTATGTCAAAGGTTAAAAATGCTTGGAACAGATAATTGAGCTTCGAAGCCTAAAATTAATTTATTAATTGTTTATCGGAGAAACAGAGAGAATTGTAATTTATGCGATTGGTGTTGGATAATTTAGTAACAATTCCATTTGTTGTTCTGTTGGATCTGGGCTCTAGAAGTGTTCATTCTTTCATGGGGTAGTTTTAAATTGTTTTAGCAATTGATTATGCTATTTGGACTTTGAACTAGTAGCCTCTGAGAATTCAAATTATGACACTTGAGAGTGTATTTTGGACTTGTAGAGGAAAGAGAATGGAAAGGGAACAGGTGAAATAATGAAAATGAAGCCAGATAAACTAAATTTATTTATTTTTTTATTTTCAGTTGAGTAAAAAATAATAGAAAATAAATTAATTGTTGGTCAAAGAAATTTACTTTTTTCGATCATTTGTATTAGATCATGGAGAACTTGAGCAAAATTCCTTCAAACTTCTAGCATATGCTTCAAGAGTCATCATTCTAAAAATTATCTATAAATTGCCAAAATTTATTAAAAATTATCAAACTAGAACTTATACATTTCCTTTGGATTGGAGATTAGAATTTACTAGTTACAACTTTTTGCTACAGCACAAACTTAGGAGTTTGGGAATCAAATAAATTTTGGATTTAAATGGAATAAAAATATGATGTTATATGCTCCCCTGAAATTCCTAATAATTAATTGGGGCCTTTCGATATGCTTGTTTTAGCCGATGGTTATTATGAGGCAGTGATCCAAGGACAAGTCTCAGCAGTTAAGGAATCCATTGAGAATAATAACCAATTATAATATTGAGAAGAAGTTAGGAGTTTTCATTTATTATTTGGTGTGATCCTCTTGAGTTTTATGCAACTTGATTTGACTTTGGGAAAATGGAAAAAAAATGAATTGATTGAGGTTTTGTGGGTTTCGTTAAATATTGAAGCTTTCATGGAATTCGCTTAGTTTAGACACGTACATGCCCAGACGGACATATTATGCAGTATCCTACGTAAAGATCATTGAATCAATTTGCAAAATAAGTTTGGTAGACTTCCAATATTAATGTGATAATGATGAAATTGGGTGTTTCCTGTCAGCGCACTAGACATGATAGGATTTTATGTATTTTCTCCTAACATTTATTATTTTTTGTGGAATTTATGTATAGGATCCCCTTGCCGAAATGGGTTGTGGAAGAGATAGATAGAGACCCTGACCTTGCCTACACAGATCAATGGGGAAGGAGAAATTATGAATATGTGTCTCTTGGTTGTGACACTCTTCCAGTCCTCAAGGGACGGACACCTATCCAATGTTATGCTGACTTCATGTGTTCTTTCAAAGACAAATTTAAGCACCTTCTTGGAGACACAATTGTGGTAATTAATCGATCCTTATCTTTTCCTTGGGTGATAAATGGTTTCTTAACATGTGCTTTCTCCGTACAAGTTTGCATTGAGATTTCCTTAGCCAGCCATAACCTTCGTTGATACTGGACCATATGGCAAATTCTTTGAGCACAAACAGGGCTATCTATATATTGTTAACCTGACAGTTGTTAGTTGTGCATTTTTGTGGTTAAAATGCAAGCATTGCAAGTGCTAAATATGATGTGCATTAAACTTGGATGCTGAAAGGCAGTAAAGCCTGTTTTGGCATGCCATTTAAGCATATCGAATCTTGTGCAAAAGTTTGTCTTTCATTTTTGACTCTCTGAAATCTGTCTTGATTTAGGAAATCCAAGTTGGAATGGGTCCAGCAGGTGAGCTTCGGTACCCATCATACCCAGAGCAAAACGGAACATGGAAGTTCCCCGGAATTGGAGCCTTTCAGTGTTATGACAAGGTACAACACCCTGTCTTCTCTTCTCCTTTTTTCTGTCACAACATTCATATCCCACTTACTTTTGCGCTGTGCAATCTTTTTGACATAATGCAGTACATGCTCAGCCACTTAAAAGCTGCAGCGGATGCTGCTGGGAAACCTGAATGGGGAAGCACAGGCCCTAGAGATGCTGGCCACTATAACAACTGGCCAGAAGACACAATCTTTTTCCGAAGGGAGGGCGGTGGTTGGAACAGTACCTATGGCGAATTCTTCCTCACTTGGTATTCCAATATGATTCTGGACCACGGAGAGAGAATAGTGTCATCAGCCAAGGCCATTTTTGGCAACACGGGCGTCAAAATCTCAGTTAAGATTGCGGGAATTCACTGGCATTACGGAACTCGGTCCCATGCCCCCGAGCTCACAGCAGGGTACTACAACACCCGTTTCCGAGACGGCTACCTTCCCATCGCCCATATGTTAGCACGCCACGGGGCCATATTCAACTTCACCTGTATTGAGATGAGAGATCATGAGCACCCACAAAATGCCCAATGTGCACCGGAAAAGCTGGTTAGGCAAGTGGCTTTAGCCACTCTGGCAGCTCGAGTCCCTCTTGCAGGGGAAAACGCCTTGCCAAGATTTGATGAATATGCTCACAAACAGATATTGCAAGCATCGTCTTTGGATATTGACGGCGCTTCTGGCGAGGATAGAAAGATGTGCGCGTTCACGTATTTGAGAATGAACCCGCACTTGTTCCAGCCAGACAACTGGAGACCATTTGTAGCATTTGTTAAGAGGATGAACGAAGGAAAGAGCACGAACCCGTGTTGGGAGCAGGCGGAGCGGGAGGCGGAGCGTTTTTTGCATGCGACGCAGCCGTTGATGCAGGAAGCTGCTGGTGCTCTCATGCACTAGAAGTTTTTTTGGTTTTTGGAGTTTCTGTTGTTTTTGTATTTATATACGAGAAGGCATCCACAGTGGGATGTTACAGTCTGTGTTATTTAAGTCCAGCTTATAGATTAAGTTTTTCACTTGATTTGTTAAGTTGGGTTGTTAGAAAAATATATATATATATATAGTTACATATAAGTCAGTTATACATGAAAGAATTACAAAAAATATTATATATTGTAATAAGGTTTAGGCCATGCCCTTCTTTTATAGCTTCTATGTCAGAGGAAAACAAGATTAAATTGCCGGGAAGTGACGGAATTGAATGAAATACATTCTCTCGTAATGTCGTCGGCTCGAAATTTGTACTTCTAATTCTATTAGTAAGAATAATTGTTGTGATAATCTTTGGTGTTTGCGAGCTAGTAATGAAAGCAGGAAATTCTTTTATTTGATTTTTCTTTTTCATTTGGTATACCAGTGGTCATTTGCTCTGGTCTGGATTAAATTCAGCTGATTGAAGATGCTCTTACCACTGTTGCTTTTTGGACTGCTGCTGCTTTTTCTTGGACGAACCAATCTTGAATGATAGAGAAGAACTCAAGAAGGAATAAAACAGAAAAAATGGGTTAAAGTTTGAGGAACTAATAACAATATCTCCTAAAAATCTCCAACGATCTCCTAAACAATCTCATAGATATTATCGATCATGATCTCCTAACTAACTCAGAAGATCACTAACAACTAAAAACTCTGATAGCAAATAAAACTCCTACAACCATGAGATAAGATTTATTAACTGAATAGACAAATATGAATATCAATTATATCTAATCTTCCAATTAATTTGTCAAGGACCCCATCAATGCCCTCCTGTAAAATTTTCCTTGTCCTCAAGGAAAATATCCGGAAATCTGGTTTGTATCTCCTCAAAATCTTCCCATGTTGCATCAGACGGTGGCAACCCCTTCCAATGAACCAAGACTTTGCTTTTTCGTCCTTTTTTTTCGTTGGTCGAGCATAGCTTATGGATAAGGAACCAGTGCATCGTTATCTTGGCGTGGTAATTCAAGTTGAACACTTACATAATTCCCAACTCTTGGCTTCAACATTGATACATGGAAAACAGGGTGAATCTTAGCAGTAGCAAGAAGTTCCAATTTGTATGTCACAGGACCCACCCTTTGGATAATCTTGAATGGCACATAATACCTTGGTGCTAATTTGGCATCCTTTCTAAGAGATAAGGAAGACTGCCAATACGGTTGTAACCGCAAATAAACCCAATCTACTACTTGATATTCCTTCTAAAGCCTTCGCTTATCAGCAATCCTTTTCATACGTTCCCGCGCTTGTAGCAAATTATCCCTGAGCCTCTTGATCACCTCATCCCAATCTTGTAGCATCTTATCAACTGAAACGACCTTAGTTACACCAAGGATATAGGATAAAAGAGAAGGTGGAAGTCATCCATAGACAAATTCAAGAGGAGTTCCTTTAGCAGATGTGTGCCAACTGGTATTGTATGTATACTCACATTAAGGCAACCATCGACTCCATTCCTTAGGATGATCACTAGTAAAACACCGAAGGTACATCTCCACCATTCAGTTCACAATTTCTGTTTGCCCATCACTTTGAGGATGATAAGCCGAGCTAAACTAAAAAACAGTGCCTTGTAGCCGAAAAATCTCCTTCCAAGATAAACTGAGGAAAATTTTGTCACGGTCACAAACAATAGACCACGGCATTCCTTGGAGCTTGAAAATTTCCTAAAAAAAACCCTATGCGACTTTAACAGCTGTATAAGGATGAGATAAAGTAATAAAATGCGCATATTTTGATAACCTGTCCACGACAACTAAATCAAACCAAGCCTTTTCCCACTAGGTGGGGTCGGCTATATAGATTTGACGATACTAATCAAATCTATTAAGGGCCATATCCTCCGTTAAATTCATGTAGGCAAGGTCATGTTTAATAATTCCTTTCCAACAGCTCTTAGGTCTCCCTCTTCCTCTCCTACTCCTGGCAATCTCCATATTTTCACAATTTTTAGCCGGTGCCTCCGTTGAACGTCTTTTAATATGACCAAATCATCTTAGTCGATTTTCTCTCATTTTATCTTCAATCGGTGCTATTCCTACTTTGTCCATAATCTCCTCGCTCCTAATCCTATCTCTCCTTATTATCCTGCACATCCATCTTAACATTCTTATCTCTGCAACTGCCATCTTCTGAACATGATTATACTTAATTGCCCAACACTCTAATTCATACAATAATGCTAGTCTTATTGCCACCTTATATGACTTTCATTTCACCTTAAGGGAAACTTTTCGATCACAAAAGACACCTGAAGCACTCCGCCATTTGGTCCACCTGTCTAAATCCTATGACTTACATTTGACTTAATCCTTCTATCCTGTTGAACCACACATCTAAGGTATCTAAAGTTTTCTTTTTCTACAATCTTTTGAATGTCCAAACTTACTTCTATACTACTAGTAGTGCTATTTTGACAAAACTTACATTCCATATATTCGTCTTACAACGACTTAACCTTAATCCTTTTGTCTCTAACGTTTCTCGCCACAATTCTAGTTTAGCATTAACTCATTCTCTCGTCTTATCTACTAAAACAATGTCATCTGCGAATAACATACACCATGGTATCTCATCTTGAATATGTCCAGTAATCTCATCCATAACTAGGGCAAACAAATATGGGCTTAATACTGAGCCTTAGTATAAACCAATCATAATAGAGAACTCCTTAGTCTCTCCGCCAACTGTCCGTATAGATGTCCCAGCTCTATCATATATGTCCTTTATCGCCTCAATATATGTGACACACACTTCTTTCTTTTCCAATACTCTCTGTAAAATCTCCTTTGGAACCCTATCATAAGCCTTCTCTAAATCAATGAACACCATATGTAAATCTTTTTGACCTTCTCTATACTATTCCATTAACCTCCTTAGGAGGAAGATAGCCTCCATAGTTGATCTCCCTGGCATGAAACTAAATTGATTCTATGAAACGTTTGTTATCTTTCTTAATATTCTCTCAATAATTCTTTCCTATAATTTCATTGTATGGCTCATCAATTTAATCTCTCGATAGTTCGCACAGTTCTGGATATCTAATTTGTTCTTGTATATGGGTATAAGAGTACTTTTCCTTCATATATTAGAAATCTTCTTACTTTTTAACACTACATTAAAAAGTTTTGTCAACCAATTTATGCTATCATCCCCCAGGCACCTCTAAACCTCAATAGGGATACTATTAGGCCCAACTGTTTTCTCATTCTTCATCATTTTCAATGCTTCTTTTACTTCTTCCCTACTGATTCTCCTATAACACATATAATTCAATTCTTCCCTAGAAGTGGTAAGCTGCCCCAATTGTAAGTCACTATTATTGCTTTCGTTAAATAACTTGTAAGGTTGTCCACGACAACCAATATGGAAGATTTATGATTTGAAATAGGCAATCCTTCAATAAAATCCATAAAGATATCTTTCCAAATTCGTGTTGGAATTGGAAGAGGCTGCAATAGTGTGATGCCCTCACCCTTTTTCCAAATAAGAAGTATGCTTTAGTTTTTCAAAATGTTTTCTTCAAAAGTTTTCTAAGTGTTAGAATTTTGCATGGATGGTTTGGCTAGTGCATGATCATGCTTTTGCTTGTGCCGCATGAGTGTAGATATATGCATGTGATGTTTTAATAAAGGAAAAGTGGAAGCATTATGCGTGAGGAGGGATGAATCCGACCATGCTTGGTGTTTGGCACCAACTTGACCAAAATTTGAATTTTTGAACCAATTCAATTAAATTTTGACTTGTTGACCTTCACCTAAGCACATTCTTATATATATTAGTGATAGAGAAGTGATTGGGAGTGAAGGATGGCCGGCCAAGAAGGGGCTTGGCTCTCATTTTTTGTTTGTTTGTGATTAGTGAAAGTCAAGTTGCATTAAAATATGGTGGGACCCCTAAGTTAATGCATGGAAGCCTTTATACTTATATGCATATATGTATAGATGGATTTTATGGTGAATATTGCTTTGGCCGGCTAAGTGTATATATGTATACATATATATGTATACTTGGTTGGTGAAATGAATAAATGAAGGAAATAATATCAAGGAGAGAGAGAGACCATTGTGAACCATTCGGCCATTTGTGAGCTTGGAGAGAAGTTTGAGAGGAAAACTTGAAGAAGAAGAAGAGGAAGAAGGAAACTAAGAGTTGAAGTGGAAAAAGAAAGCAAGAAGAAGGAGGAATTCAAGAAGAGATCAAGTTCTTGAGTTTGTGAGGGTTTGAGCTAGCTTGAGGAAGGAGGGACCATCTTGAAACCCTTGAAGGTTTTGAAGAGGTTGAAGAGATAGAAGCTTGAAGTTGAGGTAAGGAACTTCTCATACTCTAGCTTGAGTTCTTCTTCCCCTTTTTATTAAATTTCTAGTAGAAGTGCTAGCCATGAGCCTTGTAGGGGGATGAACCAAACCCTTGGGACCAAACTAGACTTAGGGATGAAGTTTGAGTTTGAGTTGCTCGGTTATGGTAAGGGGAAGGAAATAGGAATGGTAGAAGTTTGCTTTGAGTCTTGTTTACTTTGTCTTTATGTGCATGTATGAGTGGAGAAAACGGATGAACGGAGGGAACCAAGAGAGGACGTAAGAGGGTTAGGATACACGGTTAAAGAGGGCGTGAGAGTGGTGGAGTTCGAGGGTAAGGCCTGCCGTTTGTGGTGTGACCGAAAGCATTGGTTAAAAGCAAAAGGGGCTGCCCGGGGCTCACCGTCTAGACGATCTGGGGGACGGTCCGGACGCTCTTTGCAGCTTGGGGAAAACCCCACTCTCGGCCGTCCGGACCATGGCAGGGGAGGGTCCGGACAGTCCCCATGAAAATCTAATTTTTCTTTATTTTGTTTAGCCTACTTTGCCATATTGTTTCACGCTTCATTATATTAATTTTTAATAGGCAATGTGTATCACACCAATAGTACGGTCGTTGTAATTGTATATTGCCATGTTTATCCTCTTGATTTATGGATATTGATGCAAAGAGGTGATGTTTGTTAAAACACTTAACCTATCTTGCTTCTTGTGAAAAGAATGATTCTTGAAATTAGATGAAGATGCTCTTGGAATGATATATGTTGATATGTTGAAATATCCAAATGAAACGTGTTACATATGAACTCACATAATTTACAAACCTAATGGAAGATAAGAAAAACGAAATGATTGGTTGTTTGCCGGGGATTGTGGGTACGAAAAATAAGAATGGGGAATGTTACCCTCAGGTCAAAAATCACAGAACCTGCGCAGGGTTGGTGTTTCATACCAGTAGGTTAGTAGCCTATGAAATGAGGGTAGTGTATTAGCTTAGGCATACACACGGGCGTAGCGTCGTCCTGGGTTGCCACCCTAAAGCACGCGTGAGGCCGCAGCGTCGCCTGGAATAAGGACGTCGAAACGGTATCCAATCCCCGATGATGTGTGAATGATTGTGATGTGATATGTATACACAAATGAACAAGATAAAGTTTTGAATAATGATCCTGGATAATGTACCACTCGATATTCATATCGGGTTATGAAACTTGTTTACATTTTAAATCATGAGGTATATGCTATCATGCTATAAATGTTGACTTATTGTTATTGCATTGTATCATGATTACCACCTGCACTCTTTTTATATTATGGGAAGTATATCGTGGGCACATGCCGTCCGTGCTCACGTCCCTACAGATGACCCTGCAGGACCCACTCAAGACGCGTAGGAGGGACCTCGAGGAGATGCTTATATTTTGCCCAAAGTGGAGCTAGTTGTTCATGTTGTATTGTACTTTTGAGAGACCATTGGTTCGTGTATAAATTCTTTTACTTTTGGTTTGTAATGGCCATGAGGCCTAGACATGTATAAAATTTTGGAAACTATCATAGTGAACGGTTATAGATCCATCATGGTTCATATAGGTTGGATGGGTGGTTATGAACGTGAATGTATGGTTAAATTAAAATCTTGCTGCATGGTTGTATGGTGGCTCATTTATTGTATAGGTTGTCTATTAGGTACCCCCCATTTGATCAATTTTAGTTCGTTATATAGCCGGTTTATTATTGTGGGTCCACTGCGTGACCAGTGTGTTAGCTCGAATATGGTGACTGTGTTTGCATGTTATGTTTGAATTACACTCACTCCCTGGGTCCCCAGACATGGGGCGCCGCAGGATGGTATCAGAGCCTAGGTTAGACTACCTAGGGACATGGGAACATATGCATTCCACATTGCATGATTACATGACTTTGATGTAAGGTGTTTTCTTATTTTTACCATTGGTGTGGTGTGATCATTGTATTAACCTTTAATGCATTCTGTGTATTTAGAATGATGCTAAGACAAGAGCCGATAGGAAGGGGGCGAGGCCGAGGCCGAGGCCGAGGACGGGGCCGTGGAAGAGGAAGGGGAGCCATGGATGTCCAAGTGTATAGTGCCTCTATCCCGTTGGATCAGGAAGCAGAACACAGTGTAGTAGCTGAAATGCCACCAATGCCCCAGAGCGAAGCGGCACCCCCTGTGGCACCAGCAGTTCCCTAACCTGCTGCAGCCGATGCTGGGGCTTTCCTTCAATAATTAGCTGCTGCAATGGCCACTGTGGCAGGCGGAGCCGGGGCCGCACCCCAACCTCAAGTGCAAACGGGTACCACCAAGAGTAATCTGGAACAATTCCAGAGGATGAAGCCTCCGAGTTATGATGGGGTAGCGGACATCGAGGTGGCAGAGTATTTTCTTGATGAATGCAAGAAAATTTTGGAGGCCCTGGAGATCACGGAGCTAGCCACTTGCATTACCCTCACTGCTTTCCAATTGGTGGGGCGAGCCTCGACTTGGTGGAAGAGCATAAAGGAGGCTCGGGATCATGTAGGGCTGTTATGGGATCAGTTTAAGGAGAGGTTCTGTGACCATTTCTTCCCCCAAGCATTGCGAGATGTGAAGCGGGAGGAGTTTGCCAACCTCGTTCAAAAGAATATGACGGTGCTGGACTACGAGAGATAGTTCACCAATTTGTCCAAGTACGCACCAGAGTTTATTGCTACCGACCGGTTGAAATGCCGGAGATTTAAACGAGGCTTGAGACCGACCCTCCGTAATAAGATGGTGATGCTCCAGATTAATGAATATGGGGAGCTGGTGGATCGGGCCATAGTAGTGGAGCGGGATTTGTTGGAGACCCGGACCATCATAGAAGGCCGCCGTGGCAGGGGCAGAAGGGAACAACCAGAGAGGCAGAGCAGCAAGAGACAGAAAGGGAGCGCCTCCATCTCTCAAGGGCAGCCAGCCCAATCAACTGGAGCGGCCCTCAGACCGCAGAGAAGAACGGAGTCGGGGCAGCCCATCTGTTTTAACTGTAGGCAACCAGGGCATATGAAGGCCAACTGCCCATTGTTGCAAGCAGTGGCCGAGTCCACGAGCCGACCAGGAGGCGGGGTCCCAGTGGACACTCGGCACTACAACACAGCACATTTTTAGCGACCAAACAATTTGGACGCTAAAGACTTTTATTTGGTCGCTAAACGATTTTGCGACCAAACTAAAATTGGTCGCCATTTGGTCGCGGAAGATTAGTGGAGGAAGGTATTAGTGACCAAATCATGGCTTGGTCGCTAAAAAAGGTCTTTTTTGCGACCAAAACTTTGGTCGCTGATAATATACTTTTAGCGACCAATTAGTCGCTAAAGATCATATATTTAGTGACCAGTTGGTTGCCAAACTAAAAAAAATTATCATGAAATATAAAACTTTTAGCGACCAACCAGTTGCCAAAAGTTGAAATTTTTAGCGACCAAGTGGTCGCCAAATAGAGAAAAGTTGTCTTCTAATATAAAACCTTTAGCGACTAGATGGTCGCCAAAGGCCTATACTTTTAGCGACTAAGTGGTTGCCAAAGATCATATGTTCAGCGACCATTTGGTTGCCAAATAGAAAAAAAATTGTCATGTATTATAAAACCTTTAGCGACTAGTTGGTCGCCAAAGGTCGATACTTTTAGCGACCAAGTGGTCGCTAAAGATCATATATTCACCCCCAAGTTGATCAAAACTCCCATTTCTTTAGGCAACCAACTGGTCGCCAAATATTATATTTAGCAACTAATTGGTCGCTAATTCTATTTAAAAATTGAATTTTGTGATGTCATTTAGCGACCAAATGGTCGCCAATTTTTCACTTTTAGCAACCAATTGGTCGCCATGTGCAGTGATGCTTATAGCTTTTTTCCTTTGACAGTATCTTGCGTGATATCTGGCATCGGATTCTTTTTCTTTTTCTTTTGTCTTTTTCTTGCATGTGACTAGCTGTCGGCAAGGACCATCAATCCTTATGGATCACATAATTGAATGAGTGTCG
>JAVXUM010000023.1:9664501-9680641 GCA_035590655.1 Pouteria glomerata
CGACTTTTAGAATGTAAAAATTTTATTGTATCATGATATACGGTTATATTTAAATTAGCATTTAAAATATTTGTGGATGGTATTATGCTTCAGTAAAATTATTATCTTCAGTAACCAGGTTCGCTGATGTTAGTTGTGGATCCCATTGCGTGACCGTTACGTATGCTCTCATGCAATGACCAATTATTCATAATTTGCATGTTTATCACTTACTCCTCGGATCCTCGGGTCTGGGGCGTGACAAATTAGCATAAAATTGTAGTTAAAAATAATAGGAATTCGAGCTAAAGATTACACTTCCCAAGTGTAATCAAAGACCATATAGTGAGTATGATGCTCATTGGTTTAGGGGTAATGCTGAGCAAGACATTTATATTGAAGTCTTTAAGTATCTTCCCATAGTTGTTGAATGTGGCATTTTTCTATGTGATTTTCCCACTATTGACCATCTCTTTGCACCTTTAGGATGGGCATGTCTCATTCTCTAGGACTGAAGACCCCTTTTATGAATGTGCTATTGGGGAGCTTGTTCACAAGTTTTATGTCAGTATGCATTTTATTTATCTTTTTATTGGTTTCTTGCATTCTTATGCTCAGTCTGTTGAAGTTGAGTTGACGCCTTCTACTATCTCCAAGTGTTTAAATACAACAAGACTTGACTGTTTTGATTTTGAGCCTATTCTTGATGATAGTGGACTTTTTATCTACACTATTTCATGTATTCTCATTGAGAGTAAAGTTAATTAGAATGGGGAGACTATCATGAGGTGTTAGAAATCAATAGGAAGCTACATTTATATGTAGTTAATTCTATTGATTCTACTTTCCATATTACTGCTGTCTCTGAATGCCGTGGGCGTATTCTTTATGCCATTATCATGGGTAGTCTTTGATCTAACTTTATTGATGTTTTAATTGATTATAGTTGTTAAGGACTTTATATCTAGGTTAGATTCTATGTCCTTCGGTCTGTTCATCACTCATTATCTTATGTCTCTTGGTGTTGAGCATTCTCTAAATTATCAACTAGTTAAAATGCCAAATTTTATTGATTATGTGTTTGCACGTCACAGCCGCACCCACTCTAAACTTTTTAATGTCCGTTATCTTGTCCCACCTGAGCTGAGAGGTCCCGTACATCCCATTGATCTATCTGGTTCATCTTCGAGTGCCCTTCTAGTGTATGACATGAATATGATTAGAACAATGTTAGTGTCCATTCAGGGGAAGAATCGTACATTCCAGACTACTATCTATCAGCAATCAGATGACACTAACACTCACTACGTTAAGTTTTGTATCATTCAGATAGACATAGATATTCGCTTGAGGGCTATGCAGGCATGCCAAAATGAAATGTATTTCATCCTTAATCAAGTGTAGCAGAATTTAAACCACTATGCATATACTTTTGGTGACCCATTCGGCGATGACTTCTTTCCAAAAATGGGTGGTCAATATGATGGATGCAGTGTATATGATGAAGAGAGAGGTGATAATGAATAAGATAGCGATTGAGCTCAATGATTATCTTGTTTTGGCTTTTTTTCTTTTTCAATTCATGTCAAAAAGAGGGAATAGTATATATGTTATGTTATATACTTGATGCCTTTTTAATATGGATTGAGACTTGTGGTAGATTGTAATAATTATGAAACTTTTGAACTCATCTATGTTAGATATAATGGATTATTATCTATGAAGGGTTTCTCATTAGTTTTTTTATTATTTAGTTTTCACATGATGCCTTGATCATTCTCTTTAAGTGTGTAGCAAATAGGTTTAATAATTAGAGCATTTTGATTATTGCAAAGTTTACGAAGGCCTTAATCTATGTTGATTACCTTTGTAAATTCATTTATTGAGTTTTGACATAGAATTAGCAAAGGAAAGATTGTTAGGGATTATATTGTAAATTGGAAAATCCATGATCAAACAAAGCGTTCTGTAACTTTTAGACATAGTATAGGCTACGACATCATAGTCTTGAGTTAGATAGAAGTATAAAAATCTTAGAAAAACTGTTAGATAACCTTAGAAGTCTAAAACAAACTAAACAAAATCAGAATTACAAAAATGCATGAAGACTACTAGAAGACCATGGGTAGCTAGGGGAAAAAGTCGAGAGCCAATTTTTAGAAATTAACCATGTGGGATCACTACTCTGAGACACAGAAAGGCCGTAAGATCTCTATATGAAGAGCACAGGAAGGACACGAGTGCAAACTTCTTGCGAAGAAGAAATTCTAGCATCCAAAGGTAGTATTTTTCAACCCTATATGTTCCAAGTTTTGGCATACATAAACATTAGATGTATTTAGGGTTCTAGATAGGGAGAATATTCATTTAATAAAAAGCAAAAAGTTTCAAAATTCTCTCAATTATTTAGCCAAGATTTTGTGTGTTTGATCTAAAGGAGTTTGGGTTCGTGATTCGTGATTGTTGAGGATTCAACACACCAAGGATTTAGCAAATCTATTAAGGAGTCAGTATTGTACCTTTGAGGAGTCAGACAGCTTTTGCTAAAGGAGTTAGTCTATTGAATATTCAAGCGAAAGTCAACAGAGCATAGAGTCGAGGAGTTAATCTATCGAGAGTTTTAAGCGATAGAGTTTTAAGTTTGTAACCAATGTTTTATTTTTTAGTGAAACTTTTTGGAGATTTCCCTATATGGCTTTTCTTGTTCCATATATTACCTTATCTATTCAATTTTTGTTTGATGGGTTGACTGTGATAACTAGCATAGAATTTCAAAGAAGTTGAGATTAAATGATCAAATGCGGAAAAAAAGGTTTCTTTTCCATTTGAAAAAGGTGTTTTGGGTGTTAGAATGCTTAAAGAATGGAGTAGAGTGGCAATATGAGATGTTTATCTTCGATCTTTCAGTCATGTAGTAGTTTGCCTTTGGTAGATGGATAGGAATCCAATTGTGCTTAGGGAATGTTTGGATAGCTAAAACTCCTACTGATTATAAATGGATATAGAAGAAAATTATGCAACTAAGGAATAACATTAAGCCTTTTATTCAGATTTATATAGGTAATGGGCATTCAATTTCACTATGGTTTAAATCTTAGATGAAATCTAAAGCTGTTAGAATAAAAAACGAAGCAACATAGGTTTTCAAAAAAATTTTGAATCAATCATGCATGAAAAATTATAAACTCCTTATGTAATTGTATTCAAAATATAAAAACAAAATAAATTAATAAACAAAACTGTCCTTTTGTCGTTTCTTGATTTGATCTTGGCTTCTCAAATTTTTCTTTCATGACAGTTAAGACGCTGATTAAGCTGAAAATGTTACCTATTTTCCCATCCCAATACATCACTTAAAGCATTTAAATAATACATAACTCTTGTTTTGTGCAGAATTCACTCCCATTAGTTGAGATGGAAGAAGATGAAGAATGTATGCATAAAGGGATGCAAATTGGAGTGATTAGAGAAGAAATGGAAGAACATTGGATCAGAACTACAAGCTGTATACTAAGAAGTATAGTAGAGCACAACAGATCATATTCGAATGATTCATACCATATTCGAATGCTATCTCTGGATCAGTAATTCTGTGCAGCCGTCCATTTGAAGGTTGTTGCAGATATATTCAAATGCTGTCATTGGAATAGAATCTGAACAGCAGGGAATCTAATTGAATGTTATGGAAGGCTTATTCGAATGCAGTTACTGGACTTCAGATTTTCTACACAACAGACTCCATTCGAATGCCGCAGACACTATTCGAATGACTGCTGGATTTGCTGATAACAGATTGCGCGTGACTGCAATTTCCACGTGATGTGATCCTAAAATCAAGCACGGGCGGATCTGGAAAAAGTAGTGGGGATCAAATTTCTGTTATTTTTTTACCTCATTTGTAGGGAGATATAGATTCCATTCCAAATTTACACTCACTGTAGAGAGAAAGAGAGAGAACTGTAGAGAGAGAGGGAGAGAGCTGTAGAGAGAGAGAGAGAGCTGTAGAGAGAGAGAGAAGAGCTGTAGATAGTTTTCTTTTCTGTATTCATTTATAGTTGCTACATTTTAGATCGGAGTTTTAGTTTTTCCATTACAATTTCAATTACAGAACAGTCTTGTAATTAGTTTTTCAATCAAAAGCAATTCCATATTTCAATTTCAATGGTTTTCAATGTCGTTTTCATTTTCTGTTCTAAGTTTCTAGATATGATCGGCTAAGCTTTCTTGGGCTAAGGCAAGGGCAATTTCCCTTCCAATGAAACTCAAGATGCCAATCTTCATGGACAGACTTTGAGTTCTTCGATTATCCATTTCATTTGCTATTGATCTACAATAGAACTCATTGAAGCAAGATCCGATTCACATTAATTTGTATAGCCTATTGAGAAGTTCATAGGTGTTGCTTAAATTAGAACTTTCATTGCAAATGTTGTATGTGGGTTGCTAGAATTAGAACATTTATAGTCCTTAAAATAGGTTATGCACATTGATTGTGAATCCATGGTTTGCCTCAATTGAAAAGAATTTTCTCAAAATTTCATTGCAAGTTGAATTGATAATCTGCAAACTCTAGGTATTTGAGATGATTTGGATGGGGGAATTGAACTTGTCTTGCCCTTGTTTTTCCATTAATTGTTAGGTTAAATCAATTTACATATTTCAGCATTTCTTTAAAACCAAAAACCATTCCGAACCAGATTTTATTTTCTGTTTTCCATTCACGTGGGAAGTGTTCTTGACCAAACTCTTTCATAAACTCTTTCATTAGAAGTTATTTCTTAACATTGCATAATAGATCCCTGTGGAAGATGACTCGGTACTCACCGGTTTAATTCTTGCTACAATAATCCCTTGCACTTGGGGGTAGTGTTCTTAATCTTCTTCACTCATCTTGTTTTTAGTTTTGGATTTGCATTTCAGGGTGAAGCAATTAAGAAGATCAAGCAACACTAGATCAAATACTCTTTGTGAATGCTAGACACATGCACAATATTATAAATGGCATAACTTTCTCAAAAGAAATTCTCATTAAAATATCCAACATAACATAAAGCATAACTTTTAGTCTATATCTCTATTAGTGTGGACTCTTGTTCCTAGACCTACTCACACTAATATGATTGGCACTAAATGGATTTTCAAAAATAAAAGTGATGAGTTTGGTAATGTCATTAGAAACAAAGCTAGGTTGGTTGCCCAAGGATACATACAAGTGGAAGGTGTTGATTTTGATAAGACCTTTGCTCCTGTTGCTAGACATGAATCCATTAGGTTATTTTTGGCAATTGCATATCTTTTAAAATTTAAATTATACCAAATGGATGTCAAGAGTACATTTTTGAATGGTATTTAAATGAAGAAGCATATGTTGAGCAACCTAAAGGTTTTGAGGATCCAAAATTTCCAAATCATGTTTATAAACTGAAAAAGGCACTTTATGGGTTAAAACAAACACCTAGAGCATGGTATGAACGTCTCACTACCATTTTTCTTAACTCTGGTTTTTCTCGTGGAAGTGTTGACAAAACTTTATTCATTCGCATAGAGTCTAGACACATGTTAATTGCACAGATTTATGTTGATGATTTTGTGTTTGGCTCTACATGTGAAAAATATGCAGTTGATTTTGGAAAATTAATGTCTACACAATTTGAGATGAGTATGATGGATGAATTAACTTATTTCCTAGGTCTTCAAATTAAATAGGAGGAAAAAGGAATCTTTGTTTCTCACTCCAAATATGCCAAAGACTTAGTGAAAAAGTTTGGACTTTCAAATGCTTCACATGCTAGGACTCCCATGAGCACGAGTACTAAATTGCACAAAAATCCTAGTGGAAAAAGTGTTAATCAAGCCTTGTATAGAAGCATGATAGGTAGTCTTTTATATCTCACATCTAATATACCTAACATTGCATTTAGTGTAGGTGTGTGTGCTAGATTTCAAGCTTATCCTAAAGAGTCACACTTGCATGTAGTAAAAAGAATCATCAAATATGTAAGTGGTACACTAGATTTTGGGATTTGGTTCACCTGTGACACAAATCATGATATAGCAGGATATTCTGATGCCAATTGGGCAGAGGGTGTAGATGATTGTAAGAGTACTTCTGGTGGATGTTTTTACATAAGTAATAATTTAGTCTCTTGGCACAGTAAGAAGCAAAATTCTATATCTTTATCTACTGCAGAGGCTGAATACATTGCTGCTGGAAGTTATTGCACCCAACTCTTGTGGATAAAGCAAATGCTTGTTGACTATGAGTTGGATATAAGCACTATTACCTTTTTTCTGTGATAATATAAGTGTCATTAGCATATCTAAGAATCCTGTCCTACACTCTCGCACCAAGCACATTGACATTAGGTATCATTTCATTAGAGAGTTGGTTGAAGAGAAGGCCATTACATTAGAGCATGTGCAAACTGAACATCAATTAGCTGACCTTTCACAAAACCTCTTGATGCTCTTCGCTTTGAATCTCTCAGGAAGTCTGTTGGCGTTTGTGCACATCTTTAATTTTTATTACTTAAAAAAAAAAATTCCTTAATTGAGATTAGAGTTTTTTTATGACTTCTATATTTTTTCATGTACGTTAAATCCTTCAATCTAATAAATTTAATGAACTAAATGTTTATTGTGCCATGTAAATTGAAGAGAAGTGTTTGGATGATTTTTGCCATAATCTTGACTTACTTCTCTCTTAACACTTGACCCGATAGGCATGTGGTTTTCCTTCTTCTTATCTATGAATCATGGGTTAGTGTTTGATATGTTTAAAAAATGTTGAGTAGCCTAAATAAATAAATAAATCCTATCTTAGAAAAGGCTATCGGTGGGATGTGTGAGAAGCTCTTTGAAGTCAAGGGAAAAGCTACCGGCCCATAAGCGTGTGAAAGCCGCTGAGACCTCGAAAAGGATTTATTTAAAAAAAAAAAAAAAAAAAGTAGATGAAGAAACTTGGCTCTCAATTCATTTGGTGTATCAAATTTAACTTAATGATTATATGATTGGATTGAGGGGGTGTTTATATGCACTTCATTGTCATAATTTCACACGTGCACAAGCTATGTTTCAATTTTACGGCTTAAGTTATACTATAGCGCAAATAGAAAAATTTATCTGGTATGATTACATTTAATTCATTCATCTTTATTATGATTGTCTAATTGACTTACATGTTTTACTATAGTGGAATTAAATTTTCTCTCCTCAAAATTAATGAATTTCTCGATTTTTTGGAATGGTTTCTCTTATTTTTTTTTTTTGTTATGCTGCACAAATCTGGCTTGCACAGATTTTTCCCGAGAGGTTCGCAGGCAGGGTGCAGGATGCACACCCCTGCGCCTCCCATGGCGAAGGGTGCCCGCTGGATGAGCACAGCTGCTACCAGAGATATATATATCACCGGTCAGCACTAGTCTTCGTTCTGGACCGTCCTCTTCTATAGCTGCGACCGTCCAGCTCCCTTCCAGCATCTCTGTGTCTCATTTAGGTGAGTTCGAGTCTTTCTTTCATACTTTATGTTGGTATTCTACTTTTATTTTGTCATCATCATGTCAAAAAGGTCTCACAATGTGTCTACTTCATCTACAACCAATCGGTTTTTGAACCAAAATTAATTTCGTTCTCTATTTTCTAAACGTCCAATGCTTGTTGAACGTCAACTTGACCTCAATGATTTTCCCATGCTTAGTCTATTATTTGCTCAGTTGGGTTAAGAACCCATTACTCAGATTGCTGGTTCAGTTCCTATCAAACTTGTTCAAGAATTTTATGCCAATTTTCATGAGCAAGATTTTGAGAATTGTGTCTTCAAAACTTCTGTCAATCGAGTTCACATCACTGTCACTCCCGACACCATTGCATCCATTCTAGGTATTGATAGGCCTTCTCTATCCGAACGACTGACTTTGTTTTACCCAACTTAGGATGGTGTTTCTCCTACTAAGGAGGAATTAACCAACATTTTTTGTGTAATCATAGGTTCCCTACCTTGGAAAAGTGGATCTTATATCTATGGTCATCTTAAGACCGACCATCGCATGCTTAATTTGTTTGTGTCAGCTTCTATTGATCCTACTTCACATTATTCTGACGTCACTCTTCATCAAAGTCGTGTCATGTATGACATAGTCTTGGGTCTAAAGTTTGACATTTCCTTATTCATCTTTCGACTTATGTTCACTGCTCAACAACTTAAGCGCACCAAAGATTCACTCCCTTTTGGTGTGCTTGTCACTAAGATTATATGCGCACATGACATTAAGTTGCCTACTTCTGGCCTTACTGCTCAGCCCACACCTATCACCCGTCTTACTGCTCGTAAGTCAGTGAGTCAGGCAGTTGATGACACAGTGGATCATCCTGATGCTGCTGAATCTTCCCGGAGTACTTGACCATTCACCCTTAATTCCATGTCCTTGTCTTTACTACGTCTTAAGGGGGAGGTTGAAAATATACACACTGATCAGACTACTTTGAGTGAGCGCATGACCGGCATTGAGAATAGCATCCAGAATCTCACTGAGCTGTGTTCTAGAAGTTTTCAGTCTCTTTATCAACAAATTGATAATCTGGGGTTTGACATGGACCAAGATGAAGATGATGATCATACCGGCTTTGGAGGAGGCGATACTAGTGGTGGTGACTTTGGTAGCGGAAGTTTATTTTGATTGCTGACTAGTGTTCTATTTTTTGTTTTGTTTTGGATCAATTCTCCCTACTTTTGTATGCTTGTCATTTCCATATCAAAAAAGGAAAGATGGTTATATATTTCAGATGATTCTGACCTGGTGATATACTTATGACTTGACTTTAGCCTTGATTATGCTTTTGACTTATGGTTTTTTATCAAATTGAGTTGGTCGCTTACTTTTTCCTTATGTGACTTGGTTATAATTTTGGTTCTCAGTTGTTTATTATGGCTAATTTTGATTTTATTCCATATGATGCCTTGATTCGGTTGTTTAAGTGTGTGCAGATAATTTTAGATTATATTTAACTTAAGTTTTGATATGGAATTGCCAAGGGAGAGATTGTAAGGTTTATTTTAATGGTAACTCCATAGGCAATCTTAAGTTAAATTGGATTTGAAGAACTATTTAAGTTTCCAAATTGATAAAAAATGTTGAATCAAGTGAAGTTTCCAAATCGAATAATGCCAAGATTAATGTGATAAGATAATTTTAGGAATCAATTCAAAGAACCAGCAAGTTTCCAAATTCAAGTCAAGATGGAGTTCTAGTTGATGCAGGACACAAGCAGCACACGCGGAGAAATTCTAGAAGACCTCACAGCCATGGCGTGGGGAGCGCGCGACTGTGCCCGCTAGGAACTGGGAGCCCGCGGGGAGCATATGGGTGCACCCCCTTCGTATTCAAATGCAGAAAAAATTCTAGAGAACTTCGCAGGCTAGGAGATAAGAGCTCGAGGGTGCGACCTGATGAGGATGGCTACGCATAGGATGGTCGAGGGTTCGAGTTGTGAATTTTCTATTCGTATTTAATTTCTTATTTTGCCAATTTAGGGCAATTTTCTGTGCAACTCTATATATATGAACCAACTCCTGATTATAAAGGGTACATAACATATTATAGATAACTAGAGAGAGAGAGGTTTTATTCTAGTGAGCTTGAGTGTTCTTCCTCTAGCTTGTGATCATTGTATTCTTGATTTTTTATGTGAAGCAGAAAACCCTGCTTGTAGGGTTCATCGAGTTCGTGTGAGTGAGTCGTAGAGAGTCTTAGTAAAGTCTTGCAACCCGTTGACAGTAGGGATTGTGTTAATATGAGATTTTTCTCCCTATGAAAGGATTTCCTTTTTATTTCTTGGTGTGTTCTCTTTTCTGAGTTTGTGGATTGATTAGGCAGTTTGAAATTTCCAATAGTAATAAATTTAACAATTAGACATAAACCATATAGTATCTGGTTAGAGTGGGAAAATAAATTTGATACTACTAACCATGTAGAATGCGACTTAGACAAGACAAGTTCTATCGGAGAAAAAACTAGATATATATATTTCCTAAAATATATATCTTTTCAATAACTCCCTATTTACTATTAAGGAAGAATTTTAAATTGTATATTAGTAATAACTATTTAATATTTATAATAACCCAGAAATTTAAATATTTTTTCTTTCTTCAATTATTTTTTTCTTGTTAATATTTAATTCGATAGCAAGAAATTTGTTAATTAAAATTTTGAGGTATTAATTAAATATTGACTTTATTGTGGATGCATAGTTTATGTGGGAATTTGTTTTGCTATTTAAATATTTTTATGAATTTTAAATTTGTAGTTTTATAAATATATATATATATATGTTAAGAGAAGTTATTAAATAGATAGCATTACATTATACATATATACATATATATATATATATGTACCTAGGGTGCATGCACTTAAAACTTTTTTTATTAAATAATAATAAAAGATATAATAATATTATTACAAAGATGATCAGTGGGCTGATTTGTGTGGATTGGAAACATGCAAGTCAATATCCTTTCTTCATTAGGATTCCTAAAGCAACCTAATTCTATGTGTATATATATAGACACCGAGTACTTGCTACACCGAGTACTTGCTGTACACGAGTAAAAAAAAAAAAAAGTATAAAAAACCCTAATATTTGTTCTTGCGGCTTAATCCCCATAGTTGTGCCGTGTTTCTTCCTGGGTTGCTCTTCCTTCAATTGCTGAGTTGCATTTGCTGAGCATTACCGAAATAGCTAAATAAAGGGCGGAATTCCATTTATAGTTTGTAAATATATATACATTTTAGTTTGTTTGACCGTAACATATGGGAGTTGTTAGACGTTAAAGTCTTTTGTCTTTATATGTACAAATATGTGGCTCATAAAGAGTGGCTAAGAGATTGATTCATTGATTCAAATATATATATATTTATACATTGTCTTACACAAACTGAACTCGCTCTGGATGTTTTGGATTAAAAATTGATTGATGGATATATATATTTATTATTTAATCCTTGAAAGTGATTGATTGGCATGATTTTAAGACCCGAGGCTTTATTAGTTGAATATATATACGTATATACATGCATTATGAATATTATCTGTTATCTGTGATGTATATTAGTTAATGGACTTAAAGTTTGTGTTATTAATATATGGGTGAATTGATGGTTAATAAGGTTTAAAACTTAAATTTAAGGAGAAATTATTTCATGTGGATTTAAAGTAAAGTTTGATGTTATAATTTGTTTGGGTCGAGAAATAATAAAAATATTGAGTATACATACTTAAGAGTTAAAAGTTCTAAAATCTACACGGGAGTAGTTATCGAGACTAATAGACTCGTAACCTATAAATAAAGGTGGCATATTATATTCCTAAGATTTCGACTTAGAAAATAGATACTAAAGGATGGTGTATATTAGTTGGATCCTATTTTTAAGGAGACAACCAAGCAGATACTGAAAAATGATGTATATTAGTTGGGTTCTGTTTTTACAGGACAACTCAAGCAGCAGTGCCTTAATATCGAATTGTTTTCTTTTGATATGTTATATAGTGTTAGTACACGATTAAGTAAAAAAAAATTAATAAATAAATTTAATTTCTTATTTGAGATTACTATTTATGTAGAGATATTTCATTTAGTAACATGCTGGGATATTATTGCATTTATATTACTATTAGGATTCTGAATACATGTGGTATTAGTACTCATTCCCTTACAACTTGTGATACAAGTAATGAATTTGAATCGTGTTCTAGACCTTCTAAGTATAAGAATTAAATTTTTATTTATTTTGTTTACTTATATTTAAATTTTTTATAAAGTTGTTTTAGTGGTTTGTGAAAAACCTCTGTTTGTGAGGTAAAAATTAATTAATTATTTTTAAATTTAGGAGATTGTTTGGGCTTAATTTTAAAGTTTTGTTACCCAGTTGGTTTTGACTAAGACATTTATTTAAATTTAAAGTTTGAATTTAGTTATTTTTATATTCATTGTTCCATAACGTGTATAGGGCTCTGATGTGTGATAGGAAAAGTTATTAAATAGTGTATTATGTGTTGTTTTATTCACGTGGTCTAGCTATAGAATTTGGGGCGTGACAACTTTTTATAATCATACATTCTTTAATCTAATTATGAAAATGTTTTCACAAACTAATACCAAATAACTTCTTGGGTATACATATATATTCATTTTGTATTTCCCATCAAATCATTACTAATTCCAAAATTCGCTTACGACACAAAGTTTCAAATTACAATTTTTACTTCACAATATTTGATGAAATTTACTTCACAATTTGATTTTTAAATTATAACAATTAAAAATATAAATTTTTAAATTGCTATAATGACGCAGCGTAAAGTAATAATAAATTGACTTATTCAACGATAAAGACGAATCTTAGAATCCACCAAGAAAATTGAGAGAAAACTCAAGGCATGAGTCTAAAGAATGATTAATAATTGAATTCAATGAAAAGTGTTTACAAATCACAAATCTAATCATAATTAAGATAGATATTCTAAGTGTCTTCTATTCAATCCAAATTCTATTTGGATTACAAATAGTCTTTGGCTCAAAGACAACTAATAAAATCTTAAATAAAATGAAAATAAAACTAATCTAAAAAAAAACTAGAAAATATCAAATTTATCTTACATTATTCTCCTTCTCTTGAAAATAACTCATCATCGAATTATGTAAGGTAAAATAAAAATAAAAATAAAAAAAGAATGAGAACCATCACAAGCAAACAGCTTCGATACAATTTCAGTTACTGACAAAGTATATATAATTTGAACTTGAGAATAATCTTCATCTTCACGCATGGTTCATGTTTTCTACAAACAACTCTTCAAATAATTTTTCATAGGTTAAAAAATTTAGTTATATTAACATATACTTTCTCAACATGATATTCATCCACCTCAACAAAATTAATGAATTTCAACACACTTTACTCTTTGACTTCCACTATATCAAAATTGATACAACCAATTTCTTTACTGATTGCTTGCAATCATTATCTATTTCAGTGTATTTCACACTCTTGTTTTGAACATTTTATCAAGTAAAATTTGTTACTTATAATGTCTTTTTAGTATTTACATGGTTCTTGGGTGCTTTGCAGGTTAATGGAAGAAAATCAACCCAAGGAAGGTAAATTGAGAGCTCAAAAGTGTAAACCAGTATAGACCAGGCTCGGGCCAAAGAGGCTTCATGGGCGCACAAGATGTTGAGCGTCTGACTGTGTTTCATCTTGGGCACCCACTGGGAGCAAACTCTTAGCTCATCTGGTTGTAGTCAGTTTGGGTGCACGCAAAGGACTTTTTGAGCTCACGAAAGCTCGGGCGCCCAGTTGTGTTGTAGTCCGTGCACCCGCCAAGACCTGATTTTACCTGAGTCTCTCAGACATTATGTCGAACACTTGATGGATGCTGACCTTGGGCGCACGCCACCCTAGTTGTTGGGCGCCCACGAAGTTTACACTTAGTGAATTTTCTGATGTAACTTAAAGGAACAAGTTATTTTTTTACCCTTGTGTTTTGTACGCCTATAAATAGGCACGAATCTGACAGTACAGGGGAATAACTTTTACCCTAGTTCAAGAAGTGAGAGCATTTTGTCTTCATCATAGATCTCTTAGGGTTTGTACGTCAGAAACTAAAAACTCTTATTTTAATCGTAAGTTCTGCATTTTTGTTTTCGCTTTGCTCCATTATATTTCGTTTTAGTTCTACAGAAGGACTTTTTATTTCATACTAATTTAATATTGCTTGCGCATATTTCATTTTTATTTTATTTTATCAAATGAATGATCTTTCATATTCGTATTGCTTTCATTACATTTTCAATATGCTAGGCTAGATCTTTTTTGGTTTTAACCTAGGATCGTAATGAAATCAAAGAAAATAGATTTGAACACAGTGCTTTAAATGAAATATATTTTTGAAAACGTACCCTTCGTTAACTCTAGGTTAAACTTTAGGAATCAAATCCTTGTGTTAGAATCGAACAGTGGTTACAAAGTAACACTTCTGCACACCAGCTGTTCGATTTAATGTCCTTGTGACTTAGAAACCAATTTCCAAACCCTAGTTTGATGAAGTGTGTACAAAAAGTTGTTTTAATGTTCTATCTTCCGATCTAACACTACATGCATAGAAGTTAGGTTGAGTTCTAAATATATTCAATCCATTTCTTTGAACATATTACGGGAATAGGTTAAGGCCAAGTATTTTCAATTACAGTTAGTTTGATTAAAATTTAAAACAAAGCTTTCCATTAGCACGTGAGTTTTAATTTTATTTTCACTAAAAAGAAAAAAAAAATATTTTATTTCACTTCTCCGATCAATCTTTTCCTGCCTACATATAGTTCTTCCAGATGTCGTCATACCCTTGCTCCCTGTGGAGATGACCTATGACTCACCTAAACTAAACTACGACTTCCTCTTACACTTGAGAGTTAACCCTCTACATTTTCTGAGTGAGGTCATGTTTTTGGCGCTGTTGCCAGGAAGTAACAGTGAGTGTGACGAATTTGGAGGCTCGTGGTGGAAGTGCTTGCTATCATCTTCAACGCAATCTCATTTGGACTTTCAGGTGACATTGCTCCATCTCTCTTGTAAATTTTTTCCTTTGTATTTAGTTTTGCTTTTCTTTGTCTTTATTTTCTACTTAGGTATTGTGATACCCTCACTTTTGGAGTAAATGAAATTTTTAATGGATGGGAAAGGATTGTGGTTGTAAACCTTGACTAAGTGGAACATTTGCATGGATTAGTGTTAATTGTCTTGACTATGCATGTTCATGTTTTATTTAGTGCATGGCTTGACTTGTGTGTGTGTTTCTCATTTTGTGTGTGCATGAGAGTATAATGAAAGGGGAATGAAGTAGAAAAGGGGTAGCCGGCCATGTAGAGAGCATTGGAATTGTTTTTGACCAACAAAACTTAATTTGGACCACACTTGACCAATGGGATTGAGAGTTGACACTTTGACCACCAACTAAGCTTACATATATATATATTATTGATATATGGTTGGGAGAAGAAGGATGGCCGGGCAAGCCATCCTTTGGCTTTGTTTTGTTGTGTTTTGGAAGTCAAATGTGGTAATAAATTATGGTGGGGCCCCTAAGTTAATGTTGGAAGACTTTGTTGTGCATGTATATATGTATATATGTATATGGTAGTAAATTTATGGTGCAAATTGGGTTGGCCGGCCGTGTAGGTGTAATGTAGATATATATGTATGTATATGAGTGGTTAAGATATTATTTGTTTTTGTATCAAGTGTGAAAGGGGAGAGGAGAGACCATTTTGGAGAAGTAAAGCACCATCCGGCCATTTTTCTTTGAGAGGGTGAGCTTGAGAGTTTGAGAGAAAAATTTTGAGAAGAAGAAGAAGAAATGAAGACGATCCAAAGGTGAAACCAAGAGGAAGAAGAAGAGGCTAGTTCTTGAGCTATTTTGGTTTTGAAATACTCTTGGAGGAGGAGGAACCACCTTGAGGGCTTGAAGAGCTCTTGAGGTGTTTGGAGGGTTCAAGTTTGAATTTGAGGTAGGGAGCTCCTCATGACTTAATTTTGATGCTTTCTCCTCCTTTCGATTAAATTTTAGCTCCTTAGATAAAATTGTGCTAAGTAATAGACTTCAAACAAAGTTTGGGATCCTAAGTGAATTAAGTGTTCATAATGAACTTAAGTGGCATGAGAAGAAGTAATGAGAGGAGAGGGAAGATAATTTTGAGAGTTTGGGTAAGGGTGATCTTAGAAGAGAGGAAAATGATTGGGAAATGGTAATTGGGGCTTAAAAATAGGTAAGAATGGAGAGTGGGGGTGAAAAAGTGAAGAAGGAGAAAAACACTCGGAGTAGAGCACTCTCGGCGGGCGCCCGCCTGGCCTTGGGCTCGTGCTCCCGCGGGGCCGTGCGCCCCCCGAGCCTGGTACCGGGTTCTGTTTTTCTCCTGCTTCTTGATCCTAATCCACCCCTTCCACCATTCACCATGTGATATGCCTAGAAAGAACATGTGTGATTATAATCTGTATCTTTGATGCTTGAAATATGATTTGTTTTGAATTATGATATATTGTTGTTATGTTGTTGTTACAATGCAAATTGTATTGAGAAAATGAAATGATACAATGCTTGAATTGAAAT
>JAVXUM010000023.1:9693310-9711313 GCA_035590655.1 Pouteria glomerata
CATGCTATGCACCTTGGAGTATGGTTGATACAAATGGTTTATGAGACTTAGTTATCAGTTGATTTATGAGATATCTGCTATCATTATTGTGAATATTGGTTTATTGTTGCTTTGTATATCATGCATCATATTTATATTATGGGGAGTATATTGTGGGCACACGCCGTCCGTGCTCACGTCCCTACAGATGTCTATGCAGGACCCACACAAGACGATTAGGAAATGCTTAAAGGCAAAGGGAGAGGTGGCCACGCCATTACACATTGGAGATATATTTTGCATATTGTATAGCCATTTTGAGGAGACATTGTAAAATGTATATAAATTCCCTTTTACTTTTGGTTTGTAATGGCCATAAGGCCAAGACCTGTACAAACTATGAAATTCTAATATAGTGGACTTATTATTTGTTTATATTGGTCAATGTGGGTTGGATGTGTGACTTAGATGGGAATGTATGTTTAGTTTATGAAATCGCTGCATGGTTGTATGGCAGCGAGTATATGTGCACAGGTATTTGTATTAGGTACCCATTTGAACATATTTAGGCGGTTATATAGTAAGGGAAGTTTTGTGGTCCGTTGCGTGACCAATGTGCTTGCTTTGATATGGTGACCATGTTTACATGTTATGTATGATTTACACTCACTCCCTGGGTCTCCAGACTTGGGGCGTGACAGATGGCTTTAGCGATCGCTAAAACTACCTTTAGCGACGGCTTTTAGCAGGTGCTGAAACCTTTTGCCATAGTAACAAGGCTTTCCTCTAGCGACCACCTAGGCAGTCGCTAATATTATAATTTTATTTTTTTAAACTTTTCTTTATTTTACTTGTTCGGTTCTTGTACCTATACCTGGTTTGCATGCTAAATTAAATTCAACCATACACAAAAGAAAAAAAAAAAAACCAAACCAACAACAAAGTTGCTTTCTATATTAATAAAAGTGCAATATTCTTGAATTACACAAAAAAAAAGGTCTTATACAATTTTAGGGGACAAAAAAACAAAAAGGAAAACATCTTTTCCGCCGCAGTATCGTTCAATCAACCTGAAACAAAATTAAATATTATTAATCAATAAAATTTTAAAGATAAATCAATAACACTACGTAAAATTAATAATTTCAGCAATACAATTCATAGTTGTGAAGTTAAAAATATTTTGTACGATTTTAGGCACCTCGGGTGTCACATTCACTCACCGTTCATTCTTACACGTCACTAACGTCCTAGAGATCGTGTCAATCCCGTTAGACGGGCATCAGAGCCCGTCTGCTCAGTTTGGGCTATTAGAGGCTAAGTTTTTAGTTCTAAATTCAAAGTTTTAAGTTAAATGTACTTTATAGGATTCCGGGCATCCCAGGTATCGAATTCACAAGCTGTTTATTTTTGTAAGTCATTAATAGCCCAAAGATCATGCCCCTCCAGTTTGACGGGCATCGGAGCCCGTCTACTAATTTGGGCCGCTAGAAGTTAAGTTTTGAATTCTAAGTTTAAAGTTTCAAGTTAAATGTAATTTCTAAGATTCTAGGCACCGTAGGTGTCGGATTCACACACCGTTTGTTCCTACAAGTCACTAATGATTCAAAGATTGTGCCCCTCTAGTTTGACAGGCATCGAAGCTTATTTGCTCAGTTTGGGCCGCTAAAGGCTAAGTTTTGAGTTCTAAGTTTAAAGTTTCAATTTAAACGTACTTTCTAATATTGTTTACATATCGGGTGTCAGATTCATGCACCGTTTCTTCCTGCAGGTCAAAAATAGCCCGTAGATCATGCATCTCCAATTTGATGAGCATCGGAACCTATCTACTCAATTTGGGCTGCTAGAGGCTAAGTTTAAGTTCTGAGTTTAAAGTTTTGAGTTAAATGTACTTTTTAAGATTCTAGGCACTCCGGGTGTCAGATCCACGTGTCGTTCATTCCTATAAGTCACTAATAGCCTGTCGCTCATGCTCTTCCAGTTTGATGGGTATTGGAGCCCGTCTGCTCAGTTTAGGCCACTAGATCCTAAGTTTCAAGTTCTAAGTTCAAAGTTTTGAAATTTTAAAATTATAACTTTTTTAAGTTTTTATATTTCAACATTTCTAATTTTCTTTTATTTTTTAAAATTAATAGCATTCAACAGTCTTTTTCTTTAATCCGCATAAAATAATAATAAAATATCTATAAATGGAGCTGAAACCTTAAATTTACAAAATAATTCAACTATATACTTAAATAATTTACGCATTAGAACACTTAAAACATATTTATAAACTAATACCTAATCCTGATCATTCAAGCCTGCTAGATCTTGCATGTTCTCACCAACCGACTCATGTCTCGCCTGGTGGCCACTGCCAGTATATGGGGTCTATAATAAAATCGTTTATAATTAACAATAGATATAAATATATATTTCTAAAGGAATTGAATGAAATTTAAATACAAACTATTTACTTATTAACATGAGTACAAATTGGTGGATCTGAAGCAACAAAAGTAAGGACACAAGCCTAAGCTAGTTGCTGCTCTGGCTTTGCGAGCTGGGCCTGCAACTAAACTTGCACCTGAGCCTGCACCTGGGCTTGTATCTGTATTTCCATCCTCACTCGGATATCCTCCACTCTTGCATCCATCTCCTGGCGAATGGACTAGATCAGCTCATCCACATCTTCGTCAGTACACAGGCGTGAGCTCTGGGATGAACTAGCTCTGGATGACTCTGCTCGTGTGATAGTAGAACGTGGTATGCCCGAGCCAAATGTCAATGTGTATTCATGCCCATCTCGGCCAATGATGGCATGAAATATCTCATCTCGCCTAGCAGGCCCCTGCCGCTTGTCTTCTGGTAACTGGGCCAATCGAGCCTCAAACTGGGCCTATGTAATATTTGGAACCAAATTAGAAAGATAAAGCTCATAACAAATGCATCATAAGTAAATAAAATTTTTGCGTAAAGTCAACACTTACTACGAGAGCTGCAACCTCTGGGTCTTCGAGTCTGCGACTCGCTATCTACACAGACATCTGGTCAGTGGGAGCACCCTCCACACGTAACTATTGAAGGACAAATTATGTCCATTATATATTAGGATACAGAGTACTATGAAATTAAATAACATGTACAGTCTGATGTATAAGCTTACCTTATGCCGGACCTGCATAACGTGTTGAGTCCCAAGCCTGTGACTTGGGCCGTGCATCGAACGATTTTGGGAATTTCGATTTGCCTCTTCTTGTATTCATTTTGGTTAGTTTTTATAGGTTTGTTTTTTTTTTTTTTTTTAAATATTAAATGAAATTAACAAAATAGTGCGAACTGTTCACCCTCGCTTTCTCACTCGACCAGTAACGGACGAGGTCAAGCCACTATATGGGAAGAACGTTCCTCGGGACTCGCTAAAAAAGGTCCGAGGCATCCACGTTCCTCTTTCAATGCTCTATCTTCCCATACTATATGCCCCAACTAGCTAATGAACTGGCAAGCCCATGGTCCAACTAGGTGCAATGTGTCATCAAACTGTACATCGAAAATGGTACTTGAATTCCATGAAAGAATCCCTTTAGCAGGGCCTCGACCCCTATTAGAAGATGTACTCATCATAGTAGAACCTATTAACATTGAACTTGTATAAATTAAACAAAAATCAAATTATTTTATGTAAATGTCAAACATTAAAATTAAATTATACCAGTAGGCCTGGAGGCCGATGCAGTAGCTATGGATGGCAAATGCCCTATTACCGTGGATGGAGAAGAACAAGATTGGACCCGTGTGGTTGTCGATAGGGTAAACCTAAAGGTGGATGGTTGGATCTGAGGTGATGATGAATTAGATAGAGGTGTCTGATGCATGACAAGGAGACCCACCGATGGGGTACTATCACTCGTAACCATAACAGAAGGACCTACTCTAGGCGTCGATCGGCCCAGGTCTCCTGTCAGCATATAGCCTTGGCTCTGACGTAATAACTCGTCCATAGTGTGTGGACGGTCTCTCGTCTTACGTCCTGACATATCTATTTTCATATTCATATGATAAATAAATTTCACATAATAATTAAAATCCATGCCTGAGCAAAAAGTTAAATATATTTTTGAACAAAATTTGGAAGGAAAAAAATAAGCAACCCTTCATTGCTCATGTAAGTCAACAGTATCTCTTTCAATAGTTTCTTTAACCCGGTTGACATCCTTATCACGTTGAATTACTACATTTTGGTCAAGAACTTGCTGAACAAATGCATCAATATCTGGCTCATCATATTTAATTTGATACACCCCCCTCCTTGACATTTTTACTGCGACTTGCCAGTTATAATCCATTAGATCTCTAACATAGTAAACTTGTCTAGCTTGCGAGGCCAATATGTAGGGTTCATCACTTATTCGTTGATCTCGATATAACAAATTGTTGAAATTTACCAATGTAAATTGGTACTTATCAGCTTTAGTCCCTCGGATTAGATCGACCCAGTTACACTTGAACAACATAAATTTTAACTCGTGATTGTATACAACTTCAATAATATCTTTCAATGAGCCATAGTAATAACCAACATCGACGGAATAACAACCAATACCACTATTTTGTGTTGTTCGGTTCTCGTCTATTTCCTTGACACGAAATCGAAATCCATTGACATCACAAGTCGTGTAACGTCGTGCCGTTATAAACGAACCATCAGCTAGCTGGTTCATTTTGTCGGTCAAATTATCATCACTTGTTTGTCATAGATTGTACACCTATATAAGTTATATAATTATTGAATAAAATTGCATAAAACTAATATGATAGGAATAAATTGAAGCACATTTACTCATATCTATATGTACATAATTCTTGAACCAACAGATCTTGAAAATCATATGCCATGCGTATTTGCTCTTGCTCGATTTGTGATAACAAATCAACCCCACTCATTATTTGTGGTGCTGGACCATATTCTCGAGTGCCATCGAATGACACTTTGTCCATTCTAAATCTATCTAATGGGGGTAGAAAGCGTCTGTGACTCGTGTAGGCCTACTTTTTACCGTGTTTTAGCCAGGTTGACTTCTTACTTTGGTTTCATTAAGGACATGCAAATTCTCCCTTTGTGCTCCAACCAGACAAATTAGCATACGCAGGGAAATCATTAATTATCCATAATAATGCAATACAAAGTTTGAATATTTCATTTCTTTCAGAGTCAAAAATCATTACACCTTTGGCCCATAATTCATTCAACTCATCAATCAAAGGCTGCATATACACGTCAATCTTATCCCCGGACCTTTGGGTCCATCAATAAGAGTGGATAGGATCAGGAAAGGTTGCTTCATACAGAACCAAGGAAGAAGATTATATGGAACCAATATCACTAGCCACGTACTATGATTCACCCTAGTCATTGACCTGAATGGCCTAAAACCATCTGCAGCCAAGCCAAGCCACATATTACGACTATCCAAAGCAAAGTCAGGGTGCCTCATGTCGAAGTCCTTCCATATAGGGGAGTCTGCTGGGTGGGTTAACTTCTCGTCGTCCTTACTATTATCTACATGCCATCTTATCAGTTTAGAAATCTTGGACGACATGAAAAGTCTCTTTAACCTTGACTTAAGTGAAATCTATCGCACTTGCTTTGTGGCAGCAAGCTTACCACGATTCAAAACACTCTTCGAAGTACTTTGACGATTCTGACCGATCCCATCGTCTTTTTATCTTGAAGTCTTACACACAATGCATGTATCGAGGTGGGCATTCTCATTTCTAAACAACATACAATTATTTGGGCATGCATTAAAAGTTTCATATTTAAAGCATAAGTTTTTAGTTAACTTGTGAGCATGGTAATAAGACTCAGCTAACTTTGCATCGGATGGGAACATTCTGTGCAATAACTAGAGTAGCATGTCAAAAGACGTGTCCGTCCACTGATTCAATGCCTTCAAGTGTAATAACTACACAATACAAGATAATTTACTGAAATTCGTACATGTAGGATACAATTCTATCTGTGCATCATCAAGAATTTCAAAATACCTTATTACTTCTTCATTTGCACCCAAGCGAGGATTACTCCCACCTGCCTCATTAGTCTCATAACTAGTGTCTTCAGGTGCTAACCCACACACGATATCATTTAGCATCATAATCATTGGATCAGCTCTCGTAATATTGACCTCCATCTCAACTCTTTCCCATGTCTTATCCAATTCTTGTAATTCTTCAAAAATCCATTCAAAACCAAACGCTCTTGTATGATATCTTCTGTGTAGTAATACCAATTCGTACATTTTCTACAAGGAAAACTCATGTACTCGCTATCAAACTCATTGGTGAAGGTGATGAACTACTTAATCCCCTCTACATATTCACTAGATGTTCTATTTGGTAAATCAATCCAACTCTTGTCCATCTTACTAAGTATTTCTATAAAAATCCAAAATAAGCAAGTACAATTAGGCTAAGAAATCATGCATTATGCAATTCACCTATCCCTAGACTTCGAACTTCTCACTACAGGGTGGTTGTTCCTATTCTATTCGAGAATGCACGATTCATCTTATCCTCAACAACTCAAATGCTTTATCTCCTTGGCAGATAAAATTTTGGCAGCATTTCTGCGTGGTTCTCCAAGTATATGGTACAGAAAAGAGGTTAATCTTATCTATGTATGTACCCGAAGAACAACAGAACATTAACCAAAATTTTATCTAACATAGGATTTGCATGAGGTATTGACGACAATATGGATAATTGCATTCCTAAACTGTTCAAACAGGACAATTCAAGAATCGTTGTATATCATTCATCACTTGGGCATCATAAAAACAATGAATCTAGTTAATGACCTAATTCGTTGCTTCAATGATGATCAAACGAGTGTTGTACATGATTCTCGAACGATTCTAAGTTTTTCAATGCATGCAAGTGAATGAAAGTTATAATGGAATGCTCATAACTAATAAAATCTAACTTAAAATATAAAATTGTACAAAAAAGTTCTAAAATTGTCCAAAGAATTTCTAAGTTTGTCTTCTATCATCAATTAACCCCAAATTGAACCAATAAAATCCCTATACTTTTCTAATTTTAATCATGTCTATTTATTTTATAATTTGTTTTTCCAACTCTAAAAATTGGACAATATAGAGTTGGAAAGTATACTTTTACTCAATTCAATTTAGCCACTTTTTTTTTTAATCTAATTTAACTCACTAAGTGATAATACCGAACCCAATAAAACACTATTGTGACACAATTACGGAAAATTTTAAAACTTTTTAAATAAAAAGTAAATTTTATTTTAAAATTTCAAATTATAGTAATCAAATTCTTATGCCTCTAATTTGTTACAATATGAATATTTTTGTAAAACTCTAGCTTGGGTTCTTCCATTATTGTTTCTATGATAAGGTGGTCATTTTAACTAATTATGTGGTCATTTTTCGAAGTAATAAAAATCTAGAATAAATTTGCTTTTTGTCAAAGTAATAAAAATGTAGAATAAATGTACTAAGGGAATATCGGCTGAATATTAAATTAATTAAACTTTTTTATAAAAAAATATATTGTTTATACAAAAGGCAACAATTTTGTATAAACTTTTCATTTACTTATGCAAATTATACTACTTATAATTAAATCAAGTAATTATAATTAGCATGATTTATATGCAAAAATAATTATTTAACGATATTTTTTTTTTTATATTGTGTTAGTTAAGTGTTTCTTATATTGAACCATTCTCAGACCCTACAGTACTAGAATCTTTTGCATTAAATAATTATTTTTTTTATATTATTTAAAAAAGAATACAATTTACTATGACGATTGTTACAAGGACAACGAAAATGAGAGGTTCTTTGATGAAATAAAAGAGTTGACCTATGATATGGACCTTAACAAGAAACGAGAAATAAGCTGTTCGCAAAAAGACGGGTTAAGATTTGAAGCTTATGTTTGTGACTCTTTTTTCACTCTCTCTATTTCTTTTAATTTAGGGAGTGTTTGGTATAATAAAAAAATAAAAAATATAATTTAGATAATTTTTTAACAGTTGATGCACAGTCATCAAATCATATTTTTCATAGATAATTCACTTTTTCATTTTAAATTTCATTGTTATTCTAAAAAAATTAAAATTATTCTAAATAAAATTAAAAATTAAAGTGGTGCACCAATAGCATGATTTTATTTTTGCAACAAAATAATTTAAAATTTGAAAAAAAAAATCAAAGTAGGATAACCATACAGTCTTCCATTTTTATAACAAATTAAATATGGACACGAATTTAAAATTAATTCTTTTCTTAATTATTAATTATTAATTACTTATATAGTTGCATTCAATTATTTAATTTTTTATTGGCCAACTATACTAAATAGACATAATATTAATCAAAGAATAAAATAAATAAATATACGTACCATTTCTCAAAAAATAAATAAATAAACCAAAATAAACACAACGTGGGTAATTTTGTAATAACAAAGTATATATGCACGCACACAAATCTCTCTATCAATCACTTTCAACTTAGGCACAAAAGCATCTCTTTTTCAATTGCCTCGCTTTAGGAGCATCAACTTCAAACAAAAGGGTCATATATATGTATATATATAAATGATTCTGGGCAACAAATATTAATTCACCAATTAGCTTGGAAATGCAGCTACTTGTTAAAGTTTCCCTGTAAAAAATATATTTATATCTATATATATGCCAAATCAATCCTTAAGGGCCTCATAATAATAATAATAATAATAATAATAATAATACTATGATGTGAACTGGTAATTAATGAAACTAAAATTGCCAAACGACATGGGTGAGTGGTCGTACATATGCAGAAAAATGAAAGACCCATGACTTGTGAGGTTGGATTTCAATTCACATTTCAAGAGATTTGCTTTATTTGTAATTTCCTGATAAAATTTATAAAAGTAAAATGCTTTGGAATCTCCTAGAAAAAGTTAAACATAGAACTCATAGCTTCTAGAAACAAATTAAAGCAATAAGATTCTTGGTTTTTTAAGTTGCTTGGGGGTAAATCATGAGTGTGTGTGTATATATAATACATATGCAGTTGCATCACCTGACCAAATCAAAATTCAGATTCCTAGCTCAATATATATATAGTCATGCAGTGGTTTCAATCTTCAATAGGACTGGACATATATTCCAATTATTAAATTTGATTATTATTATTATTATCAGATTCTTTTTTCAATTCATTTTCGTTGTGGTGTCGTCTTCAGTATACAATATGGACCGTTGAATATATTCCTGATTTTGGTTTCATGGGTATAAATTAATATTATTTGAGATTACCAGTGTCGCTATGCAAATCATTCCCAAACACGTTGTGTAAATCAACCCGAATAGCAGAAGAGAATAAAGTGTACAGCCAAAAACTATCACTGTACGAATCGGACCCGAGTGTACAACTAAAAACTTAACATTTAAACTAATGATACTAAAAAAAAAAAAATAGATTCTGAAACGAAGATTAAAAAAGGGAAGAGAGGGAGAGAGAGTGTGAGTAAGTTAGAGAGAGAATTAAGGTGAGAGAGATAAGGATAGAGAGATAAATTCACAGAGACCGGTGACGGAGAAGTCCGGCGACAGTAGTGTCCATGGCAGTGGGTGTTCCGACAGAGAAAAGAACTGGCAGGAAGAAAAATGGTGGAAGAACCAAAATAGCAGAAGAGAACAGAGAAAAGTAAAAAGGGAGAAGAAAAGTGGGTTTTTGGGGGATATAACCAGAGGATCTGTGATTGCCATTGCGACCGCCTAGCCGGTCGCTATTGTTGGCTTTCTGCTATTGCTACCGGCAGTCACTTGCTTCTTCCCATCGCCAAAAATCAAATTTGTAGTAGTGATTGTTAGTAAGGCCCATTGCATAAGATAATTACTACTTATTAATATTTATCTCTTAGAAAATAAATAAAATAAGAGATAATTATTTAATAAGTATAATATTATCTAAACACTTTAATATTATCTCTTATTAATAAATTAAATATGAGATAATTATTATAGAAAAGTTAAGTTTTACTGTGACTCTCTCTTTCATATTTATAAATAAAGGTTGCTACTAAGCACGCACAAAGATAGATTCTTTTATATACAAGAAAACTTTACTAGATTAAGTTGGTAAGACACTACAAACTCTTAAGCGTTAAAAACACAGTGTTGATTCGAGATCAAGGTTCAAGCTCTTGCATTAACATTCTTTGAAGAGAATAATCAAAAGATTATTTCTTTGATTAAAAGTTTTAGACATTGTAGTCTATTTTCTCAAAAAATCAATAAAAATTTATTTGTTCAGGCAATTTCCTGTTTATTTCTAAACAAAAAATTTGTGTGTATAGTCACACCTCGGTGACATAATCCATGGCTTATACAACCAAATAAATAATATTATAATATAATCTCATAATGAAAATAAATCTGGGACCCACATCTCGCACAAATAGAAATACAATGACCTAACAATAAAATAAAAATCACGTGGTAGATTAATCCATCAGTCTTAACTCAAGTTTGAGTGGCTATTCCCTTATCTCGCCAGATCATCTGAAATATAGATGGGATGAGCAAACTTACCTAATAGATAAGACCGTGTAGGTGTGCACAAGTGGACAGTAATTAAACATATAATATAAAGCACAACAATGTTCACAATATATAACATAATAATGCACACGTAATGTAATGTAATGGCTAATATATTCTCTAATCTCCATCTACCTAACCTTATCTCGGGACGAGTGATACTTAACAAAGTACACAGGGTCGCCGACCACACTATTTAATGTTCACGGCAAACATATATCTCAATATATGTATCACAAGTGGGGAACCGAGTTACACTCCCATATATGTAAGACTCAGGGGTATCAAGTTACACTCCCTAATCTTTTTGCTAGGGAACCGAGTTACACCTCTAGTCAGGTATCTGCTTAACTCAAGTAAGATCTAACTATAGTTTAGAAAAAAATCTCATAATTATATCATCTTAATATTAATGTCACAACTTCAAATGACTAAACTTTAGTCATATATATCGATTATAGATTATTTGATATTTTTAAAATCTCATTTTGTCATTTTTCTCAAAATAATAGATCTCGTCTATATATATAACTTGTGCCTTGACACGTCAACAATATCTATATGACACTCTCGACGGATCAATACTTATGTACCAAATTAGATGATGCAACCACAACTCCATGCACATGATATGTTCAATCATGTAAATAAATATCATTTCAATAATAAAAATATATTTTCATTAGGTTTGATGATAATTAGGGATTCATTTAATATTTAAAAATCATTAATAATTGCATTTGGGCATAAAAATTATTTAGAAATTAATTTTGAACATTTCAGAAAATTTGCCCAAACTTGGTATTCGAAAACCTAAAACTACTATCTGAACACCGTTGTCTGGACACCCTTCATGCCAGCTAGACACTAGAGCATAATGTCCAATTTTTAGTTTCATTCTTAATAAACCTAACTTCAAATCCTTCCCTAAATTGTTCATTCAAGCATTAATCTCAATAATAATTCATATAGAAACACTTAAATCACATATTTCTATAATAATTAATTAAAAAATAACTCAAATATATGCCAGATTTTCATATATATATGCATAGATATGCACACATTCATATATATATATATATCTATATATACATAAATCTCCTGATATTCAACCAAACGAAGCGTATATATTTCAAAATCATCCTAACAACGTAGAGAATAAAAATATAAGTCTCATCCACCTTGGATCTGAAAAGAGAAAGAGAAAAATGAAAAAAATTGGTTAAGCTCCCAAATTTTCAAAGTCGATTTCTCCTACTTCAACAAATCACCGAAAACGATCACCACTGCAACATTCATGATGTTGAATATTATCCCGACTCGTCAGCCTTCTGCTCTAGATCATACTCTCTCTCTCTCTCTCTCTACCCACATTATCCTCTCTCTTTTTCTCTTTCTTTCTCTCTTTTTTCTCGTAGCCTACTAAAAAAAGAAAAATAAGGGGAAAAAAAGAACAAAAAGAAAAAAAGAAGAAAATGAAAAGAAAAGAAAATGAAGAGAATGTTGGGCCTTGGCACAGTTTTCTAACCCAATATTGATTCATGCTAAACTAATTTAAGAAAAAAAATAAATCAACCTAATTTCAGTTTAAATATTTTATTGGCACAAAATAATATATAAATGGCCAAAATTAAATGTTGGGTATTACAACCAACTACTACATGTATTTTTATCTCTCTTACTCTCCAATTAGTTTTTTGATAAATATCATAAAAGAAAACACAAATTATGGTGCTTTAATTTGAAAGATTCAATTTCTTAAAAGTTATAATTAGATAAAATTTAAGTTAGTAATTTTGATTTGCGTATGATCTCTACTCTTAAAATATAGTAAAATTTAAAATAACTAAAATGTTTTATGAGATAGATAATATTTGAGTCTACTAAAATAAGAATTGAGGGGAAATATAAAAATATAAAAATAATATCAATTATAAAAGAAAAAATAATTTTTAATTATTAAATCTTAATTTGTGAAAAAATTATTTTAAAAAACTAAATTTGTTCTAAATTTGTTTCATTATATAGATTCAGAATTAGGAAATATGTTCAATCCCCTTGGATGACGACAAGTCGCCAAAGGCTAATATAATGAGATTTGACCGATAACGTTATCATGATTAGATTAAATGATCTTTGTCAGCTAGGGTCACAGGGGCGAGTTTCACCTAGAGTGTACTATCGGGTAGTAGTTGCGGGCTTCCTCGCTTAACAAAAAATTAGATTAAATGATAACATATTGTCCTAAAATTAATTTTAATTCTCCTATATATGCATATTTATTTTCAGCCCCATTAGCAAAAAAACTTTGGAAAATGTTTCGTTACTATAAGAATTTGTCAGAGTACTGTGATATATAATTGTGTTTTTTTAATTGAAGTTTACTTTATTATATATTTTTATTTGAAATGAAAGGCGTATTTGTTGCAACATTTTTCACAATCTTTTTTGATAAATTTATTCGGTAATATAACATGGCTCAATTAAGATTTTGTTTCTTGAATGAGTGTTTTCATTTTTGACCGAAACATAAGTTGTTTGGTGCTCTAAAATTTATCAAAAATATATTAAAAATTTTTAAAAATTATTAACTTCTTATCTCATTACATGAATTATAAGACGGTAAATTTTTATTAATTTTTACTAAGGCAGTGTTTGAATGGTAAAAAAAAAAAAAATAGAAAAAATTGACATAAAAATAACACATAACAAAATTTAATTAAAAAAATTAAAAAAATAAATAATTTTTTATAACTTTGGATAGAATTTAACACACTAAAGGCCTCCTAACTTTTTGTTACTCTTAATGCCCCTCATATCTTACGAGACATGACAAGTAGTGTGAGGCAATAATTAAGTTCTTATTTGTGTTAAAACAGGAACTAAATTAGAATTTGGAGGCTGACCTAGGGATAGAGTGTGCTTGGGTTGATTTAGTTTGAGCTCACACTAAATTCAGAACTAAACTGAGCATTAAATAAAATCCAATCGAATTGACTTGATTTTGCCGATTTGAGTTAGTAATTAATATAATTATAAGTTTTTTTTTTTCAAAAATAATAAACAAAATATTGAGTTGGTTAGGTTAGATCAATCTTGATCTTGAAATACGCTAACCTAGAATCAAATTAATAAAAATCTGATTGACATATTTGAGACCCCGGAATAAATTGAACTTCTATAAAACTAATCCGAAGAATTCGAATTGGTCTAATGTTTAAGTTGATCAGACATTTTGAGCATCTCCGTCTAAGAAAATCGATTAATTAACAAGAAACTGAGCCATGATTCTCTCAGTTAGGAATATGGCATTGACAAGCTGTGCGTAGGTGGTCACCGACTCACAATATATAGGCTACTAAATTAGTTAGTTTGGAAGACAATTAAAGATCCTATTTACAAGGGTTATGAATTTTTGCTGGAAGTAGGCTTGATCCTATAGTTTTTGAGACATAAGGTTAATTTTAAAAATATGACTTTCACTAAAATTTTTTTTGCCAAAAATAACAATTGTTTTGTCAATCTTAATGAATTAATTATTTTTTAGCCCTATTAAATAGTCGTATTTAAGTTAAAAGAAAAGTCTTACTCTATCTTAACTATAAAAATTAGTATGAGCCATTATTTTGAGCAATTTTTTGAAACCCTAGACCCCAGCCTCTTGGGCGGGGCTGCTCTTGGCTGAAAATCTGACCTATAAAAAGTGAAATAAAAAATTAATAAGTTTAAAAAAATTTTAAAATCAGATAAAAAATTAAAAATTTTTAACAAACTAAACAAAAACTTTATTTGATTTTTTTTGTTACTTTAAATAAACAGTGGGGGTGTTTGGAACAACGAAAAATAACAAAAAATAATGAAAAACGTAGTACGAGTGATATTTGAGTGTTTGGTGATAAATTACGTTTTTCAGAGATAAATAGTTAAATATATTAATTTTTGTAAAGAAATTTATCAAAACGATTTTGAAATCCGTCGGAACAGTTTTTAAATTTTTTAAAAAATATTGATAATAAGTCTTGTTTAGTAATTTGGATAGCGGTAGTCACATTAAAAAAAAAAAATACAACTATTCTATTAATTGAACTCGAGTTATGTAATTTTTTTTAAAGTTGTAATAGGTGTGAATATGTAAAAAATAGTAAAAAATTTAAAAAATTTTTAAAAATCCAAATCCCACGTATATATTGTAATAATAGAAGTTAGGCTAAGTCAAACTTAAATTCAGAAGACAATACGGAGTCTCGTACATGCATTTAAACGGCGGGGACACAGGCTTGTCGTTTGCTAGAGAAACCATCAATGATCATTTTCCATCTCAAATCACGTGGCCATCTTCCGTATTTAAGCCCTTATGGATAGATTGAATACGATAAAAATTTTAAGAAAGGGATTTATAAAACGTGTATAAAATAATAAAAAAATTATTTATAAAGATTAAACTTATATTGATGTGATATTTATGAAAGATAGATAAAAAAATAATTATTTTGAATTAAGTATTAAGAAAGGGTAATAAATAGTATTTGATTTGAATGATTTTTAATAAATAGTATTTGGTTTGGATGATTTTTTTAAAAAAGTGTATAAGGATAAATTTATGATGTAAAAAATTATTAAATAACTTTTTTACCCTTATACCATCTCAAATAGACCAATTTCATTATTGGTAAATGGAGTAAAACAGACCAGTTTCATCTTTGGTAAAGTGTATTATTTTTAGAGACTTCAAATCTTCTTTAAAAATAATATACTTTTTCTCGCAAAAATTTTTGCTAGGTAAAAAATTTCTACTTCCAAATTATGCAAAAAAACAACATTTCAAAAAATAATAAAGGAGATAACTTTTACCCCTTCCTTTTTGCCCCTTAATGCTCATTTTTTTCCTATAAATGAACTCCTCCACGTCTCCTCTTCTCTTCCACTTTCGTTGTTAGTTAAGCTTTGTTCTCCACTTAATTGGGAAGCATTTGATCTTTCAATGCTACTTAATTCGGATACTGATTTATTAGTTAATTCCCATCAACAAGCTTCCTAATTCTCTTTCCTAATTCCCAAGAAGCATCATTCTTTCATTCTTGATCGTCTTCATCTTCATCTTCTTCAAATACCAATGATTCAAAGAAGTGATTGTGAAAGCTTCTGTCGGGGAAGGTGTATATTAGTAAATGGACCGGTGATTATTGGAGCCGGTCCATCAGGGCTGGCGGTCGGAGCCGGCCTAAAACAACAAGGTGTTCCATTCATAATCCTTGAGAGGTCCAACTCCATTGCCTCCCTTTGGCAAAACAACACTTACCATCGCCTCAAACTTCACCTCCCAAAGCAATTCTGCCAACTACCCTACTTCCCGTTCCCGGAGAACCTCCCGGAATACCCAACAAGGGATCAGTTCATCCACTACCTCCGTTCGTACGCGAAACGCTTTGACCTCGTGCCGCGGTTTGGCCAGAATGCGCGGTGCGCTAGATTTGACGAGGCTTGCGGGTCGTGGAGGGTCAAGGCAGTTGTACCCGGCGGCGGGGGTTGTTCGTCCAACGGGGACGAGGAGGAGGAGGTTGAATACATCGGCCGGTGGCTGGTGGTGGCCACTGGCGAGAACGCAGAGAAGGTGGTGCCGGATTTTGAAGGGTTGGCGGAATTTGTTGGCCCTGTTATGCACGCTTGTGACTACAAGTCCGGCGAATCTTATCGAGGAAAGCGGGTATTGGTAGTCGGTTGTGGCAACTCGGGCATGGAAGTTTCTCTTGATCTTTGCCACCACAATGCCATTCCATCAATGGTGGTCCGTAGCTCGGTGAGTCTGTATATATTTGGTATCTAGACCACCGTAGCTCGGTGAGTCTGTATATATTTGGTATCTATTGTATTATGGACTAGTCATATATGTCAAAATGCTAGTCTTCACTTTTGCGTTATTTATAATCTTATTTATATATTAATTAACATATTTTATATAATATATTTGATTTAAAATATAAATAACGTTGTAAATAACCTTTATTTATAATATATGGTAATAAACTAATCATCAACATTAGAAGTTTAAAAAAAGCTTGGTTAAAAAATTCGCAAAATAGTTCGATAAAATAATATATATTTTATATATTTGATAATGTTTGTTATATTTTTTTATAAATATTTTAAGTTAAAAATTATCATTTTAATTTAATTGAGTTATTTGTAATGTAATTCTAAACTTATCTAAAAATTAGAATTAACCTAATACAAATAATTCAATTAAAGTCAAATAAATTAAAATTTAATTTACAATAATTTCACAAAGGGGTGGTATACAATTATGGTATGCTATTGTACCACAACTTTTGAGAATGAAGATGGGTGCGAAAATTAAGTAATCCTCAAATGGATGCACAGAAATGAGATGCTAGCCTTCATCATACTTCTATAATTGTTTATATATTTACTTGGGCATTTACTATATGGGTTTCTTACCATATACAGGTTCATGTCTTGCCAAGAGAATTCCTTGGGAAATCAACGTTTGATCTAGCAGTTTCAATGATGAAATGCCTGCCACTTTGGCTTGTTGATGAAGCATTGCTAGTCATTGCAAGGTTGGTGCTAGGAAACACAGAGAAATATGGTCTGAAAAGGCCAAAGGTTGGTCCTTTGCAGCTCAAGAACACTGAAGGAAAGACCCCTGTGTTGGATATTGGAGCTCTCCAAAAAATTAGATCTGGTGAGATCAAGGTAGTCCCCGGAATCAAGAGGTTCTTGCAGGGAAGAGTCGAGCTTGTCAATGGTGAAGAGCTTGAGATTGATTCGGTTATTTTCTCAACTGGATATTGCAGCAATGTGCCTTCTTGGTTAAAGGTGATAAAAAATATCAATATATATACATGTATACAAGTTTATTGCTATATATACACGTGTTCTAGTTAATTTTTGTATGCTTGGATTCAGATGACAGTTGTGGAAGTTGGGTTCCTTGTAGATGCTCTATCTACACCCTTACATAGATCAGGTTGATGGGTACTGTTGATGGTTCTTTTGTCATTTTTTTTTTTTTTTAAATAAGTGGATTGTTTTTCGTTGCCCTCTATTATACTAATTGGAGAAATTAATAATATACTTGAATTTCAAACTGTAAATTTATAATAATGAATAGCAATAAATTTTTTTTGAGTAAAAAAAATTTATTTAAAGTCATATGAAATCGGAAGTGTAAAATAAGTATAAAAGTGTAAATTACAGGCAATAAAAACATATTTTAAAAATTATTAAAAGTTATAAGTGCTAATTTTGATGAATTTTTTTTAATATTTTTACTTTAGTTTGAATTAATAAGATTGTAGAATTATTAATATATATTTTTTTTATTTTAGGAGTAATAGTGATTGACTGATACAGAGGTAATTATCCTTTAAAAAAAATGTTTAAGAAGC
>JAVXUM010000023.1:9718027-9728354 GCA_035590655.1 Pouteria glomerata
AGATTCTTAAGTCACATTCCAACATCACTTGGGAATTTAAAAAATCTTGAATGGTTAAATCTTTTTTCAAACAGACTCACTAAACAAATCACTTAAAATCTAACACATTTAGGATTTTTGGAAGCCCTAAATCTCTCGATGACTTAGCTACCAGGACCCATACCTCAAGGCCAACAATTTGATACATTCTTGAATGATTCTTACATTGGTAACTTGGCATTATGTGGAACTCCTTTGTCAGATGCATGCAGCAGTTGAAGAACGTCAGAATTGTTGGCCTTGAGGTATGGGTTCTGTTAGCTAATTCATCGAGAGATTTAGGAGTTCCAAAAATCCTAAATGTGTTAGATAGATTTTGAGGGATTTGTCCAGTGAATCTGTTTGAAGAAAGATCTAACTATTCAAGATTTTTGAAATTTCTGAGTAATGTTGGAATGTGACCAAAGAGTCTGTTGTGAGACAAATTAAGCCTTTTAATTAAAATTAACCGTCCAATGGCCTCTGAAATCTTACCTCGGAAGTTATTCTACGATAAATCAATGACTGCAAAAATGGTTAGAAATTTCCTCATTTGCCAAGAAAATCCTTTGATTGCTATCATCAAATAATAATAATTTGCATAATTAACAATCAACCCCAAATACTGCAATTGAGAATTTTCATCTTAACCATTTTTGTAACCATTGATTTATCACAAAATAACTTCCAATGTGAGATTCCAGAGGCCATTAGACGGTTAATTTTAATTATAGGGCTCAATTTATCTCACAACAGACTCTTAGGTCACATTCCAGCATCACTCGGGAATTTAAAAAATCTTGAATGGTTAGATTGTTTAAAATGCATCTAACAATAGCGTTCCACATAATACCAAGTTACCAATGCAGGAATCATTCAAGGATGTATCAAATTGTTGGCCCTGAGGTATGGTCCTATTAGCTTATTCATCGAGAGATTTAGGACTTCCAAAAATCCTAAATGTGTTAGATTTTGAGCGATTTGTTCAGTGAGTCTGTTTGAAGAAAGATCTATCCATTCAAGACTTTTTAAATTCCCGAGTGATGCTGAAATGTGAACTAAAAGTCTGTTGTGAGATAAATTGAGCCCTTTAATTCAAATTAACCGTCCAACCGCTGAAATCTCACCTTGGAAGTTATTTTATGATAAATCAATGTCTACAAAAATGGTTAAGACAAAAATTCTCAATTGCAATATGTGGGGTTGATTGTTAATTATGCAAATTATTATTCTTTGACGATAACAATCAAAGGATTCTCTTGGCAAATGAAGAAATTCCTAACCATTTTTGCAGCCATTAATTTATCGCAAAATAACTTCCAAGGTGAGATTTCAGAGGCCATTGGACAGTTAATTTTAATTAAAGGGCTTAATTTATCTCACAACAGACACTTGGATAACATTCCAGCATCACTCGAGAATTTAAAAAATCTTGAATGGTTAAATCTTTTTTCAAACAGACTCACTAAACAAATCACTCAAAATCTAACACATTTAGGATTTTTGGATGCCCTAAATGTCCCGATGACGTAGCTAATAGGACCCATACCTCAAGGCCAACAATTTGATACATTCTCGAATGATTCCTACATTGGCAACTTAGCATTATGTGGAACTCTATTGCCAGATGCATGTAGCAGTGGAAGAACTTCAGAACTGTTGGCCTTGAAGTATGGGTTCTGTTAGCTGATTCTTCAAGAGATTTAGGACTTCCAAAAATCATAAATGTGTTAGATTTTGAGGGATTTGTGCAGTGAGCCTGTTTGAAGAAAGATCTAACCATTCAAGATTTTTTAAATTCCCGAGTAATGCTGGAATATGACCTAAGAGTCTGTATTGAGATAAATTGAGCCTTTTAATTAAACTTAACCATCCAATGGCCTCTGGAATCTTACCTTGGAAGTTATTTTGCTATAAATCAATGGCTGCAAAAATGGTTAGGAATTTCTTCATTTGCCAAGTGAATCCTTTTATTGTTATCGTCAAAGAATAATAATTTGCATAATCAACAATCAACCCCACGTACTGCAATTGAGAATTTTCATCCTAACCATTTTTGTAGCCATTGATTTATCGCAAAATAACTTCCCAGGTGAAATTCCAGAGGCCATTGGACAGTTAATTTTAATTATAGGGCTCAATTTATCTCACAACAGACTCTTAGGTCACATTCCAGCATCACTCGAGAATTTAAAAAATCTTGAATGGTTAGATCTTTCTTTAAACAGACTCACTGGACAAATCCCTCAAAATCTAACACATTTAGGATTTTTGAAAGTCCTAAATCTCTCGATGAATCAGCTAATAAGACCCATACCTCAAGGCCAACAATTCTGACCGTGGCTAACCTCAATAGGGCTGACAGAGTCAAGGTTGTTGAATTAGTATTTTTTGTGCATGTGAATGTCTAGGAAAGTTCTGTCTAAGCAAGTTGGGTTTTAAGTGGGACTATTGTGACCTCTCCAATCTTTCCTGGGAGTTTTGCTGGTGTACTATCACAGAATCTTTGGTTCAACTTTAGCATGTGAAAATTGTTAGAAAAATGGTAGAAGCTTTTTCGTCTACATCAGCTAAGATTACTATGACTAATGCAAAGTATAAAATTGAGAAGTTCGATAAACACAATAATTCCGGTATATGGTAATTTAAGGTGCTAGATCTTCCTTATCAATAAGAGTTAGATGTGGCTCTAGAAGAAAAGAAACCAGAGAAGATGAATGATAAAGAATGAGAAAGGATCAATCGCCAAGCATGTGGAACCATTTGATCTTGTCTCAGCAAAGAACAGAAGTATCCTTTTTGAAAGAGATGTCTACAAGCAAGATGTGGAATGAGTTGGAGAATAAGTTTATGAAGAAAAATTGTGAAAATGGGCTCTATTTAAAGAAAAAATTAATTCACTTTCAGTATCAACTAGGTACCTCTATCAACGATCACATTACTACTTTTAGTAAATTAATAGCATATTTGTTAAATTTGGATGAGAATATTGAAGATGAGGATCAGGCTTTGTTGCTGCTAGCTTCTTTTCCTGAAGAGTATGATCACCTTGTCACCATCCTTCTACGTGGTAAGGATAAGGTAACATTTAATGAAGTACACAATTCTTTGTACAATATTGAAATCAAGAAGAAAGATCAAAAGGAGCATGGATACAATACAAAAGAGATATATACTGTCAAAGGTCAATCTCAGAGTCCTAAGTCTAATCAAAAGAGCAAATCTTACCCAAGAGACAGACCAACTAAAGATGAATGTGCCTTTTGTCATGAGACGGGCCATTGAAAGAAAAATTATCCAAAGTTGAAGAAGAAAGATACAGGTAAAGTAGATTCTGATGCATGTGTAGCCAAGTGTGAAGATGATGATTCTAATTTTACATTGATTGGTCTACCTTCAATTTTTTATTCTGATGAATAGATTTTAGATTCTAGATGCACCTATCATATGTATCCTCATAAGAAATAGTTTCTCAATTTTGAAGAATTTGATGGTAGAGTTGTTTTCATGGGTAATGACAGCTCTTGCAAGATAATCGGGATAGGTTCAATCCGTTTGAAAAATTATAATGAATCAACCAGACTTTTGGCAGATGTTCGATGCATACCAAGTTTAAAGAAGAATCTAATCTCTTTGGGAGCCTTAGAAGTAAAAGGTTTCGCTATGTCTATATGAAATGGAGTTCTTAGAGTTACTTCAGGCGCACTAGTGATGATGAAAGGTACAAGGAATAATAACTTATACTATCTTCAAAATACTACAATTATTAGATCAACAGCTACAATATCTAAGGATAAGGAAGATGCAAATGCAGATGCAAAAATAACCATGCCACGGCACATGCAACTTGGTCATGCAGGTGTAGGACCTTTACAGAATTTAGAAAAGAAAGACTTATTGAAGGGTGTAAAAACCTGTAAATTAAATTTCTGTGAGCACTGTGTCATGGGAAAAAAGACACAAGTAAAGTTTGGCACCACTATTAATAATACTAAAGGTATTTTGGACTATATTTACTCTGATTTTGGGGGCCTTCTAGAATAGCATCATTGGGAGGTATGCATTACTTTGTTACATTTGTTGATGATTACTCTAGAAGAGTTTGGGTAAATGTAATGAAGACTAAAGATGAAGTGTTGGAAGTTTTCCTTAAGTGGAAGAAGATGATTGAGACTCAAACAGGCAAAAAGATAAAAAAGCTCAAAACAAATAATGGTGGCGAGTTTAAATTCGACCCGTTTCCTAAAATTTGTCAAAATGAGGGTATTGTGCGACACTTTACAGTCAGAAAAACACCACAGCAAAATGAGGTGGCAGAACGTATGAATCGGACTTTGTTGAAGAAGATTCGGTGTATGCTGCTTAATGCCAAGTTAAACAAAGGATTTTAGGCTGAGGCAGTGACTTATGCATGTCATCACATGAATCGATTACCATCAGTTGCGATTGGAGATAAGACGCTTTTGAGGTATGGTTTGGAAAACCTGCTAATGATTATAATTCCTTACATCTAAGAGCTAAGAAAGCAGTATTCATAGAAATTAGCTCAAGTGTGAAAAGATATCGTATGTGGTGTCCCAATTCAAAGAGAATGATCTTTAACAGGAACGTTACCTTTGATGAGCCTACCATGTTGAAAAAGGTAACACTTGACAATTATAAAAAGGAGAAAATGATTCATGGTATTCAGTAGCAGGTGGAGAGTGCTCTGCAACAGGTGGAGTTTGAGAAAACTACAATTCAACTAGTTGATGTCAACAGCCCAATGGTAGAGGACGATGTCGAAGAAAAAAAGGAAGAGTTTTTGACCCAAGAACCACCACAACAACCAAGATCAATTGTACTTGAAAGCCCACGTCAAGAAAGTAAGAAACCTGCTCATTTCCTTGATACAATGGTGGTCTATGCACTTCTAATTGTTGATGATGTTCCTTCTACCTATAGAGAAACAATTAGAAGTTCAGAAAATGAAAAGTAGAAAAGAGCAATGGATGAAGAGACACAGCCCATTCAGAAGAGTCAGACTTAGAAGCTAGCTTAACTACTGAAAAACAAGAAGGCAATTGGGTGCAAATGAGTACTTGCAAAGAAAGAAGGATTTGTTGACAAAAATGATATCTACTATAAGGTGAGATTAGTGGCAAAGGGTTATGCTTAGAAGGAAAAAGTTGATTATAATGAGGTATTTTCTTCAGTTGTTAAGTATTCTTCCATTCGGATTTTGTTGGCCTTGGTAGCACAGTTTGATTTAGAACTAGTTTAACTTGATGTTAAAACTACATTTTTACATGGTAATTTGGAAGAAAAAATTTATGTCTCGGCCAGATGAATACAAGGTTACTGAAAAAAAAAATTGGGTTTGCAAGTTAAAGAAATCACTGTACGAGTTTAAGCAATCTTTGAGGCAATGGTACAAGTAATTTGATCGGCTCATGACAGGATTGAACTATATCAGAAGCAAATTTGATCATTGTGTTTATTTTCGCAAGCTATATGGTGGGTCTTTCATTTATTTATTCTTGTACGTAGATGATATGTTGATAGCTTCTAAGGGCCAAAATTGAAAATTTAAAAGCTCAATTGAATCAATAGTTTGAAATGAAAGATTTAGGAGAAGCCAAGAAGATTCTCAGCATGAAGATAAGCAGAGATCGAAAGAAAGGCGAGGTTTATTTATCCCAAAAATAATATTTGAAGAAAGTACTATAATGTTTTGGCATAACAAAACAATCAAAACCTATGAGTACACCACTTCAAGTTGAGTTCAGCTTTATCTCCCAGCATTGATGAGGAACATGCGGTTATGTCAAGGGCTCCTTATTCAAATGTAGTTAGTAGCTTGATGTATGCTATAGTATACCCAAGACCCAACATTTCACAGGTAGTTGGAATTGTGAGCAGGTATATGCATAGTCTTGGAAAAGGACATTGGCAGGCTGTGAAATGGATTCTACGGTATCTTCTGAACACTGTAGACATTGGTTTGGTATTCGAGCATGATAATACTCTTGGTCAGTGTGTGGTTGGATATGTTGATTCTAATTACGCATGAGATTTGGATAAATATTGATCAACTACCGATTGTGTTCACTCTTACTAGAGCACCAGTAAGTTGGAGATCCACTTTGTAGTCTATAATTACTCTATCTACAATAGAGGCAGAGTATATGGCAGTTACAGAGACAGCAAAGGAAAGAATTTGGCTACAAGGGTTGCTTAAAGATTTGGCTGTGTATTGTGGCAGCAAAAGTGCAATTCATTTGGCAAAGAACCAAGTCTATCATGCACGGACGAAATATATCGACGTCAAGCATCATTTTGTGCAGGAAATAATTAAAGATTAGAAGAAACTGCTTCATAAGATTGGAATTGCTAATAATCCAACTGATATGATGACCAAGGTAGTAACTTTGACCAAGTTCAAGCATTGTTTGAATTTGGTCAATATTTTACAAGTTTGAAAACTTTGCTGGAGGCGCTCACGATGTGGATCCTTTTACTAAGGTGGAGATTGTTAGGCTTGGTTCCAAGTCCAACATCAAAAATGGGCAATTTGAGACAAAATATAATGATCTTATAAATTAATATTTGTCTCACATCGAAAAAAGATACTGGGAATCATAACCTAATAGCCTTAAAAATTAAGGCCTTTTGGTTTGGTTTTATTCATCCAAATGTTTGTAAACTTTTGTAATCATTTATAAGCTTGGCAATAGTAGATTTGTTTCAGCGCCTGAGGACGTAGATAATATTTATCGAACTTCATTAAATTGTGTCTTCTTTTCTTTGCATTAGTTTCTTTATTTTCTGTCATTATTTCCTGTTTAGTATATTGTTCGCTATTGTGGGGTATTATTTTGGGTGCCTTATTGTGTGGGTAAAACACCCGCTTTCGCAACAAGCATAACAGGCAAATCCTCACAAGGCCAACCGCAATTATCAAAACTACTCTTGGCGTGGAACCTCCTCTATAATGGCTTGTTAATTTAATGACTATAACAGCAGAATAAACTATTTTGGAATAGGTGCAACTAGATTAGGTCCAACTGAGTAACGAATGGAGACTGAAAATAACCATAATTCACCAATTCCTTAAAAATGGGACGTTCTAGCTAGACGTAGGAATATTTTGAATTTCAGTCAACAAACTAATATTCAATCCCATCCAAGAACTTCCACCATATGTATTGTGTACATGTTTTAATTGCCAACTGGAAAAAAATTAAAATAATTAATGCTGCTAAACCTTTTGTCAATTAGTTGTTGTTAACCAAAAATATTTTTTTAAAAGGTAAAAAGACAATATTAACCACCAATTTAATATATATTTCACATTTAAAAAATAAAGTCCTCATAATTGACTAATTTTTATTCACATTTATCTTTAATTCTATGACTCATTATTAAAACCAGTTGAACTAAGATAAAAGTAGAATGTAATAGATTCCATCTTAAATCAAAGATAATATTACAGACTCACAAAAGCTACTAACTCTTATGATTAAGATAAGTATTAAAACTAGTTTACACCACGATAGTTTTAATCTTAGAATTAAAGAAAATTTTAAAATGACAATAAATTTACTGTCGTAATTGAAAAAAAAAAAATAGGGCCTTCTAATTGGACACGGTAGATTTTCATGAGTTAAAAGTGAGATAGGTAAAATAATAGAAAGAAACTAAAAGCATTTACAGTATAAATGCTTTCAATTAAAAATGACAATTTTAGGTAAACGTGTTTGTACAAATAAATGCTTTCAATCCAAAATTTCTAGTGAATGCATTTGCTGTACAAACGGTTTTGTCATTTAAGTGAAAACATTTGTACGACAAACTTCCCTTCTATTTTGGTAAAACAGTTTAAAAGAGTCTTATTTGTGTGTATACTAATATAAATTTGCCTATTGAAGAAATCTCTCTCTCTCTCTCTCTCTCTCTCTCTCAAAAGTTCAAATCTGAAGAGTCAAAGACAAATTTTTTTTCTTTTTTTAAAAATTTTAGAGAGTCCGAAAATATCAGCAAGCATACAAATCCAAGCACAAACTAGACAAACTAAGTGATCTCCAGTTCTAGATCTAAAAACTAAATGCTAGAAATTTCAGATCTAAAATGCAAGTCAACGGACAACTATAAGAGACACAAGGTTTCTTGACTAGGGAAAACTCCTTTGATCCCAGAGAAAAAAAAAAACCCAAGATCCTTAATGTGAATCAGACACCTATCTTCACTATTTCAAATAAGGTTACAGGTTTCCAAGAAAGATTACAAGTTCCCAACCAAATACCCATTCGATCTACTTATAGAAGAACTCCCAACCTTGCCTGCTTGACTCCCACACAATGCACCTTGACTTGTGAAGATGAAGAACCATCTATCCACGTAGAAGAAGCTCCCCAGTCTAAAGAAATCCAACAGATCTGAGCAAGAAAGGTGATTGTTCTTTGCCAAAGAAGGAAAGATGATGTCAAATGCAGATATGAACCTTAGCCATCATCATCTTTTTGGTTTTAGCTCTTTAGGGTAATGGGTAAGAGAGGTGAGGTCAAAAGCGTGGAGTTTGGGAAAAGATTTTGGCTATTTATATCAAAAGAAAAGGATAAAAATTAGATTCAGACAGATCTAGAAAATTATGTATGCTGTCACGGGCAACTCGCGGGCATGAGTTTCTCGTAGTCTACTTGCAAAGCATTTTGGACACTATCATGAGCGCGAGCTTCTCGCGGTTTGCTTGTGAGGCATTCCAGAAAAAGGTTAAAGGGACACAAGCTCTTCACGGGCAAGAGGAAGTCACGAGCTACTCGCAAGGCACACTTTTTCTAAGCAGTTTTTTTCCACACTCCATAAAGGCTTCTCGCAGCCAAGAGAAAGTCGCAAGCTTCTGTTGAGGCACAAAACCTTCCTTTTCTTCTTCAGTTCTTTCCCCAAACTTCTAACATAGTACATGAAGACTCTTTGGCATGTGCTGATATATCATTACATATATCTTGTGATATTTTAAACTTCAAACCAATGCTTTTTACAAATAAAGTGTTTGCTCAAAGATTGTCAATAAAAATAAAAAACTATACAAGCTGACAATTTTCATTTGATAAAATTGACCCCCCACCCCGTTTTCTCTTCAGAACTTTTTAAAATTTTACTTTCATCTGATCCACCAGATCCACTTTGTCTCAATTGGATGTTCCCAGCATGATTGGAGGAAGAAAGAAATTTGAAAAATAAGGGTGCCTTCTAGAAGGTGTGTTCAACACATATCAAGCATGTGTGGGACCACCGTGTACATCATAATAATCAAGCTCATTGAACTAGAGAAACTCATTTGCTTTGTTTTCCTTATCAACCACTAATGGTTCCACGACCATTTCATTAAGGTCCTCGGATGTAACAGCTCCATTTGAGTCAGTAAGTATAAGGCACTCATTATTTAAAGGTTGTGGGTCACGTCCATCAACATGCCAGGCATCTGTAAGTTCTTGCCCCTGGTGAGTTCATGATTCTTGGTTTCTTAGATTTGGCCTTCGACAATGATTCAAGGATTTTCTACTCACAGCCAAGCTATAAGCCAATAAAAGGTGAAGAAACTGAGAATTTTTCATTCTATTTTCAAAGCATATTTACAACCTAATATATATACGATATGGCTGGAATTCCAGTCCATGAAATAAGGAAACTGAATTCCTTCAAATAAGGAATCCTAACTAAAATAAAATTTCTAAAAAGATAAGGATCCTAGCTAAAGTAGAAAACAGAATTACTAATTCTAATTAAAAGAAAAAAACTGAAACTAACTCAATCCTTATCTAAATAGGAAAGAAAAGGAAAAAAGGAAATAATTCTATTTACATAGAGAGAGTCGAACCCTTTCCACACTCCCCCTCAAGCTGAGTTGTATATATGTTATACAAACCAAGCTTGGATTTCAATTCATCAAAAATAGCTCTTGGAAGTGCTTTGGTGAAAACATCAGCAATCTGCTGTCTTGTAGGAACATAGCTGAGTTGAACAATTCCGCTGTTGACTTTCTCAGAGATGAAGTGTCTGTCAATTTTAATATGTTTTGTCCTGTCATGATGAACAGAATTTTTGGCTATGCTAATAGCAGCCTGGCTGTCACTGAACATCCTCACTGTATCCTGTGTCTAAATCTTGAGTTCTCTCAAAAGTTTTTGAAGCCACATTCCTTCATATATTCCTAATGCTAAAGCACGATATTCTGACTCTGCATTGCTACAGGAAACAACAGCCTGTTTTTTGCTTCTCCATGTGACAAGATTACCCCAAACATATGAGCAATAACCAGTAATTGATC
>JAVXUM010000023.1:9747116-9759056 GCA_035590655.1 Pouteria glomerata
ATGCGTGATTATGTGATGTGTGATGTGAACACAAACGAACAAGATAATGGTTAACTAAAGATGATTGAAAATGCATATTTTGATATGAGCCATGAACTATGTTTATCTTGTGAATCATGATTATATGTTTCCACGCTTTACATTAAGTTTTTATTGTATCATGATTATCACATGTATGCATGCTATATTATGGCAAGTATATCGTGGGCACACGCCGTCCGTGCTCACGTCCCTACAGATTTTCCTGCAAGACCTACACAGGACGAGTAGGGGGGGAGACCTCGAGGGAACACCTATGTTTTGCAAAAGTGGAGCAGATTATTCATATTGTACATAATTTTGAAAAGCTTTTATATTGTATATAATTTCCTTTACTTTTGGGTTTGTAATGGCCATAAGGCCTAGCTTTGTACCAAATAACGGGGATTTGAGTAGTGGAATGGTTATGTTGGTTAACGTGGATTGAATGGATGTTTACGAATGTGTGGATGACATATAAACTGCACAGGTCGTCTATTAGGTACCCCATTTAGTCTAAATTTTAGGCCGTTATATAGCCGCTTTGTTCTGTGGGTCCACTGCGTGACCGGTGCGTTAGCTCTGATCTGATGACTCGTGTTTCATGTCATGCATATTTTACACTCACTCCTTGGGTCTCTGGACCCGGGGCGTGACAGACATAAGCTTTAAATACACCAATCCATAATCTCTTCTCCACAAGCAAATAATTCATGATTCCCATTCATACAAAAGGTGAGGGTATCACATGTAATAAGTAATAACTTTGTGCAATAATTTTATTTACCTATTATGAAATCTATTTATTTATCTTTCTAATTTGATTCCAAATTACACAGGCCAAATTTGAGGCTTAATTGGCCCAGCTACTAGAAGAGGAGCAGTAGGTGGCTGTTATGCGGGATGAGGTATTTCAAGTCATCATCGGCCATGACGAGCACAGATACATGCTCATGTATGGCTCAGGCATTCCATGATCTATTATCGCTCGAGAGTTATCTAGAACTAGGTCATTCCAGAGCTCTTGCTTGTATACTAACGAGGAGGTAGACGAGCTGATCCAGTCTCTATGCCAAGAAATAAGTGTAGGGGCGGATGCTAGGGTTGACACTTGGGTAAAGGATATCCAAGTACAGATGGAGGAACATATGCAGGCTCAAGTCCAAGCCCAGCTCACAAAGCTAGAGCAACTACTACCTCAAAGCCATGTCCCACAATTAACACTACAGATTTGTTGATTCTTACTCAAGTCAACAACTAAATACTTTGTAAAATTCAACTCTTTAGAGATATATAATTATGTTCATTATTAATCATATACTGTTTCATTATAGGCCTTAGACGCTAGCAGTGGCTACTAAGCGAGACACGAGTTGGTCGGTGAGGGCATGCATAATCTAACAGGCTTATATGGTCAGGATCAGGTATAAGTTTATGATTATGTTTAATTTTTAATTCTTGATTAATTTAAGTATATATTGTTAAATTTATTCTGTAAATTTAAGATTTCAGCTTTATTTATAGATTCTTTATTATTATTTTATGAACATTGAGAAAAAATTTAAAAGATTATTAATTTTGAAACTTAGGAAATTAGAAATTTTAAAACTTAAGAAATTAGAAATTTTAAAACATAAAAACTTAAAAATATTATAAATTTTGAAACTTTGAACTTAGCCTCTAACGGTCCAAATAGAGCAAAGGACTTCGATGCCTTTCAAACTCAAAGGGCACGATCTTTGATCCATTAGTGACCTATATGAGCAAATGATGTGTGAATCTGACACCCGAGGTACTGGGAATCGTAGAAAATATATTTCACTTGAAACTTTCAACTTAAAACTTATAATTTAGCTTCTAATATCCCAAACTAAGCAGACGGGCTCTGATACTCATCAAACTCAATGGACACAATCTTTAGGACATTAGTGATCTACAGGAATGAATATATGAATCGACACTCAAAGTGCTTGGAATCCTAGAAAGTATGTTTCACTTGAAACTTTGAACGTAAAACTCAAAACTTAATCTCTAAAGACCTAAACTTAGTAAACAAGCTTCGACGCTTGTCAAACTTAAGAGGCACGGTCTTAAGGCCACTAGTGGCTTGCAAGAACAAACAATATGTGAATTCAACACTGAGGGTGCCCGAAATGTTAGAAAATATATTTTACTTAAAACTTTGATCTCAAAACTCAAAACTTAGCCTTTAATGGCCTAAACCAAGCAAATGGACTTCAATGCCCATCAAACTAGAGGGACATGATCTCCAGGATATTAGTGATCAAGAACAAATGATGCGTGAATCCAACAAGCAAAATGCCCGAAATCTTAGAAAGCATGTTTTACTTGAAACTTTAAACTTAGAACTTAAGACTCAAAGTTTAGCCTCTAATGGTCCAAACTGAGCAAACAGCCTTCGATGTCAATCAAACTCGAGGGGCATGATCTCTAGAATATTAGTGACCTGCAACAATGAACGACGCATAAATCCGACACCCATAGTACTCGAAATCTTACAAAATAATTTAACTTCAAAACTTTGAACTCGTATCACTCAAAATATTAATTTTACCTAATTTTATTTATTTATATTTACAATTTTGTTGACTAAAAATATTTTCTTTCGTTTCAAGATGATTGACCGGTATTGCAGTAGACATCTTATTTTGTTTTTTACTTTATTTCTGTGGAATTGTATAAGACTTATTTTTTGTTATTCAAAAATATTGACATTTTATTAATATAAATTAAAAGTTTGTTATTAGTTTGTTTTTTTTTTCTTGTGTAAGTGATTTAATTTAATTTTAGTATGTAATTCTATAAAATTTTGCAAAACAAGTATAGGTATAGGAACTGAATAGAAAAAAATTAAAATATATAGTATTAGACGGTTGCTGAAGGTAGGAAATAAAAAATTCAAAAAACCATTGGCGTCCGTCTAAAGCAGTCGTTAAGAGTGCTTTTAGCGACCGCTAAGGCAATTGCTGAAAGTGTTAGGCGGTCACTAATAAGAGTAAACTTCCTATCACTCCACCGATGCTTAAGGGGGTTGCCATTGAAGAACGATTGCAACTAATTGTCTTTAGAAACGAGGCTGTGACTGTCAATGATTGCCAATCGTTATACGATCGCTAGAGATTATTAGCGACCACTTTTTGACCTTTCAACACTTATTTCTACCAGTAAAGAAATGTGTCACAGTACCTAAACCTAAGAATTCAAGTATAATCTAGCTTACTTAAAAATTTTAATTAGTGTAGAATTAAATTTAGATAAAAAAAAATTGTAATATTAAGTGTCAAATAACAAAATTAAATATTTCAATCAATAATCAAATATGATTATATTTCTAGGAACTTCTATTATATTTTAATTAAAATTAATTTTAACAATATTCTACTTAAAAAAATTAATCCATATAATATTTAAACAAATATTATTATCTTTAATATTAATCAATGGCTCTTGTAGACCAAATCAAACTCTCTGAAAGTACTATTATTTTTAACAATATCTAATTAAATAAAAATTTTAATTCATATAATATTCTAAAAAAATAATTATTTTAAATTATAATATCAAATTTCATTTTACACTAACGCTTATTTTCTAATAGTTTTGACAAACTAAACACTACCATAAAACGATAAACAGAGTTCAATTTAGATAATTATAATATTTAAAAAAAATTAAATATTTAAATCATAAGAAAATTTAATCAACATAGATTTCAAATGTTAAGTGACGACTATAATTCAATTCAGATCATTATAATATTAACTAATAGCTAATATTTAATAATTATTAGTTAATAAAACTAAATACTGTGAAAGACACACGTCACCATCATAGAATTAGGTGATATATTTCCCAAGACCCTAATTTATATATATGTAAATATGCATATACTAGTGATACAGTCCGTGCGATGCACAGATTTGTAATATTATATATATGATTAAGTTGAGAGTACTATCATTTACTAAAACAATTAAGCAATAGAAATGTATTTGGAAGCAATATATACTATAATTTATGTAAATTCAATCAAACAGTAAACGTAAAACAAATTAAAATATTGATACAATCAATAAAATCGATTCAATTAAATTCATATTTTAATAAATAAAAAAATTAAAAAAGTTAAAAAATAACAACACTAATTCATATAATTAAACAATTTATAGTTATTATTTTTACTCTTCTTATCACAGTATATATATATATATTGATAAAATATAAAGCAATTACATATAAAATTTAAAAAAAAAATTAAAATTTAAGTATGTACTTAGCAGATTACAAAGTCCAACAAAAAATTATTGTAACAAAAAATCTTTAAAATTTTTGAAAGAAAAAGGGTTTTTGTATCTATTTATAGGTTTTACATTTAGGAAAATCTTATTTTATTTAGATTAAAATATCATTTTGAAATCATATCTTATTTCTATTAGAATACTATTTTGATCAAATTGAAAGTCGAAATCCAATAAAAATTTGATCAATTGAATTGATTTATTCATTGTCAATTTTATTTTTTAATTTTTAATTTTTTTAATTTTTTTAATAAATAATATTAAAATATATATAATTTTAATAAATAATATTATAATTTGATTTAAGATATTTCAGTTATTTTGTCTAATGATAAAAATAATAAAGAATATGTTACTTTTTAATAAATTAACATTTATATTTAATAGATTAATTATTTTTTATATTTTTTATTTAATAATAAATATAATTATGTTTTAAATAATAATTTATTAATATATAAAAAATCAAAAATCAAAATATGTTTTAAATAAAAATAAAATAAAAAATAAGAAGTTATATGATAAATAAAAATATGAAGTGATACCCATGAATATTTTACTTTGAATAAAATTAAAAATTACGAATAATTAAGTAGTAACTATGTAAAATACTAATTTTTTTTTTAAATAATTAAGATAACTATAATTAAAAGTCACGTATTACCATACACGTGTCATAATTGTAACGCAATTTAAGTTTTACATGACACAAAATAGTTATAATTAAGTGTCACGTGTCACAAACATAACATAAATTAGACCTTCCGTGGTACAGTAACATTATTAGACTCTATTTTATATCTAAATATGATATGCAAATACAGTTTTTTCAACCACAAATAATTTTAAATAATTTAATAGAATAAAAATTGACTTTCAACTCAATTCCTGAATCCAAACCGACCCATAAAAAAGAAAAAAAAAAAAGTCTAGGCAAGGGGATAAACAGAGGTCTCTTTCCCAGGCTTATGAACTCTGTCTGAATCCAGGGACCAATAGTATTTCCCCCTCCTAGTACATTGCATATGTTTGATGTTCTAAAAATACATATATATACGTTAGAAATCGAATTTAGAAGTATATATACGTTAGAAATCGAATTTAGAAGTCACAACTTCAGGTTATAAACATAAACTATCTCATGTTGGGAAAATACGCGGTTTAGGCTTGCACGTGTCTTTAAAATTTGCTTTCAAACCTGAAGCTGTATATAAGTTACATTTCTTAAACAGTCTTATGCCACCACTCGTGTTTTGGAAAAAAGTTCAAATCAATCTTTCAACTTTCAAATAAAAATAAAAATTTCAAAAACTCTCAAAACATTGACTAAGAGGATTGCATATAAATGTATTTGAATTGTTGAAATTTAATCCAAAGATGCATATCAAGATGTCATCGGTCTGATATCAGTCTTGACATCAACCTTCCTCTTTTCATCAAGAAGAGAGTCGAATAAAACCCATCAGAACCCTGGCATGATCCAATTTTGCATGGTCCCAAAAATGTAAAAACACAACAAAGAAGATTTATCAGCCCATATAACAGGGGTGGCTGAGGTTGATCTTCAAGGCACTACAATTAAGGTCCCCAGATAAGTGCAAACAAGGAACCCAAGTCCAGACCCTTTAAGGTAATTAGGGATATCAACGACTGCATTTCAACAGTCACATACCATTTCAACGCAGAGAGACCGAGTCTTCAGATACATTTTATTTGCTTTGAAGGAATGTCAAGAAAGCAAAGAAACTTGCATGAAGAGGAAACAGACGAGCTTATGATGGCTAACGATGAACTGGTGTAGTCAGAACACCACCATCTCACCAGACCTCGGGACGGAGCTCCCCAGTAGCAGGTGGCATCCATCTTCCGGAGTGATACACGCTTTCACCAACTTTCCAACCAGGCACATCCTTCATTATTCTGGCCTCTTCTTCAAGATACTTCTTCCACTCTTTGACAAATCTAGACAAATGATGAGGTTTAAGCAAGAATCGTGAGCTGAATAATTTGGGGGATGAATAGGATAGAAAGTGCTGGCAGAAAATTACCTTTCATCCTCTTCAGCTTGAAGCATAGGCAATATAGCTCTGCGTGCAGCATACTTTTCTTCCTTGAGTTCTCTAAATGAAGCAGAATATTATAATTACAATATTGTATATGAATAAATTTATCAAAATAACCCCCAACAAAATCAGATAGTTTTGGGGCAAATGATCATGTTTCACGTAACATGGCTGTTACAAAGAGTAATTAGCATTCTTATTTGTTGCTGATTTGTTTATATTTACTACAATTACAAGTGCAAACAAGAGACAGAAGTAGTTGTCATAATAACAACAAAGAAGAGGGGGACAAATGAAGGTACTTACAATGAAATTGATAATACAAGTAGTTTTTTTCCAGAATTATATATTGGACACATACATGAGTTGGGCATCGTAAACCCCAGAGGAAAATGGCATGACCAATCTAGCATTAACAGCAGCAGTCATGACCACACCCCTACCTTCCCAATCACACTATGCAAACATTCGGGCCAACTTGTAATATATAAACAAGTCCATCCACATTTTTCATGTATGTCAATTTGATAATCATATATTGAATAAGCCAATTTGTGAAATGGTAACCATTGCCAATTAATGTATAAAATCTTGAATTTTTTATAGTTCAAAGAGAATCGAGGTGGACCACTTAGAAAGAATACAATGAAATCCCTTAATTTTCTACCTGACTTCATCGAAGACAGGCTTACATAAAATTGATACAAAAATTATGCAATTCCATTTAAATTCAAGGGCATCTAAACAGGACTGCTGTTCAGCATTTAATTTGTGGTGAATATATGGAAATCAACACAAAAACAAAATTTAAAATATAAGTGTCATTTTGCAACCCTTTCAGTTTTTCAATTTATGTTTCTTATTTACAAGACAACACAAACATAAAACATGATTGGCGTTAAAGCGTTAAACTTAAAACTAACTAGCAATGAATGGAGAGGTCCACTAGAATCCTATACTAGTTTAGGGTTGATTTTAGTGATGTGCAATGAATCCCAACACACCCCTTCACATTTGACTCCTGTGGATTAGTAGACAAGTGTACCAATAATGAGAATTGCACAACCGAGAAATTGAATGAAAAAGGCGACGAGTCCGCCCCAAACCAAACTCGGATATTATGTTATAACATCCAACTCAAAATCAATTGGCAAGAGGTGGAGAGGCCCACTAAGATCTTATACTAGTTTGGGAAGCTTGATTTTACCAATGTGGGATAAATCCCAATATTTAGTATTACAAATGTTGTAAAAATAAAATCAAGAAATGTAGTAAAAGTAGCATGAAGCATAAAAGAGATACCATGAAATGGTTGTTGGTGGTAGTGTGGATCGTTAGCAAGTGGTGAAGCATGATAATGATTAGAAGCAGAAAAAGAGAACAAGAGAAGATTAATTTTCTCCCTTCTCAGTCATTGTAATTATAGAGCAATCATTCCAAAGAAATAAGGAAATTACAACCAAATAGGAAAATAGAAATTAAATCCAAATCCGTTACTACAAGAAAACATAATAACAAATAATAAAATAAATTAAAGATATTGCCTATATTCTAACACACCCCATCAAGCTAGAGCACATAAATCAACCATGCCTAGCTTGAATGAAAGATTGTGAAACAAAGCATGTGGCAGCGGTTTCGTAAGTAGATTAGCCAATTGCGAAGAGGATTGAACAAATGGAGTATGCAACTCTTTGCGAAGCAACAAATCATTAATAAAATGACAGTCAACCTTGATATGCTTGGTGCGCTCATGAAACACAGGATTATTGGCTATAAAAATGGCAACTTGATTGTCACAATGCATATCCATAGGGATAGGAGTATCAAGACCAAAATCACATAAAAGAGATCGAATCCAGAGCATCTCTGAGGCAGTATGGGCCATAGCACGGTACTCAGCCTCAACACTTGAGCGAACCACAACTTATTGTTTCTTACTCCGCCACATAACCAAATTACCTCCAACAAAGGTACAATAGCCTGAAGTTGAACGTCGATCAATCCGACTTCCAGCCCAATCCACATCACTATAACCAGTAATAGATAAAAATGAATAAGGCCGATAAAGAAGACCACGAGCTAGGGACTGCTTAAGATAGCGAAGAATTCGACAAACAACCTCATAATGCAGATGACGAGGACTGTGCATGAATTGACTGACCACTCCCACCACATAGGTAATATCAGAACGAGTAACAATAAGATAAATAAGTTTTCCCACAAGACGTCTATAACGACTCACATCAGAGAAGGGTTCACCTAAAGTAGCATCCAATTTAGTATAGGAATCCATAGGAGTGTCAACAAGACGAGCACCTAGAAGGTCGGTTTCAGAGAGCAAATCCAAAACATACTTACGCTAACATAGTAAAATACCTTGGGAGGAGCGAGCAATCTCAATGCCGAGAGAGTAGTGAAGACGGCCAAGGCCCTTGGTACGAAATTGAGTAGAGAGATATTGTTTTAAGGCAACAATACAAGATGTATCATCTCCAGAAATAATAATATCATCCACATACACGATTAAAACAATGGTACCAGAAGATGTACGTCGTATAAACACCGAATGATCAGCAGTGGATCGAGTATATCCCACACCAAGAAAAGCAGAGCTGAAACGGTCAAACCAAGCCCAAGGAGATTGTTTCAAGCCATATAAAGCTCGGCTTAAGCGACACACAAGATGCTCACTACTAGAAATGCTGTAACCAAGAGGCTGATCCATATAAACTTCTTATTAAAGTTTACCATGGAGAAATGCATTCTTAATGTCAAGCTGATATAACGGCTAAGAGCGGCTAACGGCTACAGCAAGAAGAATACGAACTGAATTTAGGCGAGCAACTAGAGAAAAAGTCTCAGAGTAGTCAACATCATACGTCTGAGTATATCCCTTGGCAACCAATCAAGCCTTAAGTCTCTCAACAGAGTGATCTAGTAGACACTTAACTGTATAAAACTAGCAACAGCCAACTGTTTGTTTCTCACTGGGAAGAGAGCTGAGTTCCCACATTTGATTTTGATGGAGTGCACAAGTTTCTTCATCCATTGCATATTTCCACCCAGGAATGGATAAGACCTGTTTATATGAAGTAAGAACAGAAATAAAAGACAAAGCACAAATAAAGGAAGAGAAAGAAAGAGAAAGACGATGGTAAGAGACAAAATTAGCAATAAGGTGGCAAGTACAAGTTTGTATACCTTTCGTAAAGCAAAAGGCAAGTCAAAAGATGGTACCTCAGACGAAGCAGGAGGATCAGCCGACAAGGGAAGAATAACCTTTCTATCACGATCGCGTCGGTAAACGTGCTGTAACAGAGCAGGAGACCCAGATGCAGTAGGAGGAAGGGTAGGTGAAACTAATGGGTCTGAGCCGATGGGAGGATCTATGCCAGGATCGATGGAGGAAGGTATAGACAGAGGAGCATATGTGGAGGATAAGGAAGCAAGAAGTACAGGAGTACCCGCCCCCTCACGAGAAGCAATGAGATCTGAGGATAATGTGTCACCAGAATAAGAAAAGAAAGCAGTGGATTCAAAGAAGATAACATCAACTCTGACAAAATAACGACGGGACAGAGGATGGTGACGATAGCCTTTCTGAGTACGAGAATAACCTAAAAAACACACTTACGAGAACGAGATGAGAGTTTGTCCTGATTGGGATCAAGATTATGAACAAAGACAATACATCAAAAAATACGAGGGGTAAGAAAAAAATGAGACTTATTGGGATAAAGAATAGAAAAGGGAGATTAATTGGATAAAACAAATGTGGGTATCCTATTGATAAGATAGCATGCAGTGAGAACAGCATCGACCCAAAAAGGTTTGGGAACATGCATGTGAAACATCAAGGTACGAGCAACATCCAACAAATGACGGTATTTGTGCTCAGCCAAGCCATTTTGTTGAGAGGTACAAGGATAAGTGGTTTGATGAATAATACCCTTATCAATGCAAAAGATCTGAACAACATTTTGAATATATTCTAATGCATTATCTAAACGAAAAACTTTAATTCGTTTGTCAAATTGAGTAAGAACTTCATTATAAAAACGAGAAATAATAGAAGGTAAATCATATCGATATTTCATTAAAAAAAACCATGTCGTACGAGAAAATTCATCAACAAATATAACAAAATAAGAAAAACCATTAATATTGGTAAAGCAAGAAGGACCCCAAACATCTGTATGAATGATAGCAAAAGGTTCAGACTCACGACTGAGACCACGACTAAGAAATGAACTACGGTGATGCTTGCCAAGTTGAAAAGTTTCACATTCTAGACTAGATACTTGACTCAAATTTGGAACAATTAACTTTAATCTAGCTAAACCAGGGTGCCCCAAGCGAAGATGCCACTGAAGAGGTGAAACAGAGGTGTGAAGGGCTGTAGAAACCAAACGCTCCGGAGGACGATCACGATCAAGACAATAAAGGCCATCCTTCTCATGCCCCGACCCAATCGTCTTCTTCGTCGTGAGGTCTTGTAAAACATAAGAAGTAGGAAAGAAGGTTATGGAACAATGTAATACCTTGGTTAGCTGACTAACAGAGAGTAAATTAAAAGGAAAGTGAGGTACATAAAGACTAGAAGGAAGATGTAGAGATGACGAAGGACTAAGTGTCCCTCTACCAAACACAGGACGAGAGGAACCGTTAACTAACACAATATTATGATGAATGATATTAAGATCAAAGAATAAAGAAAAATTACCAAACATATGCGAACTGGCGCCCGAATCGATGATCCAAGCGGGAGAAGAAGAGGTTACAAGAGCCGGATTACCAGAGTTAGCCAAGGTAGCAGTGGAGGCAAGAGAAGGTGAAATACACTAGGCCTGAAGAAGCTCCTGAAACTGAGATGAGCTTAAGGTGATAGTCTCCCGAGAATCAAATGTGGTAGCTCCAGTAGAAGGCACCTGAGGAGTCGAAGATGAACTATCAGGAGTTACCCAATCACAAACATGGTATGCCTGCTCATGTTTCCCATACTTCTTCCAATAATAAGGCTCAATATGATTGGTGCCACCACAAAAATCACACTTGCGATCACCCCTTCCACCAGAAGAACGCCCACCTCTAGCACCACCTCGAGAATTTCATCCATTACGAGTGCCACGAGAAGCACCATGGGAGGGGCCTTCACAACTAATAAGGGCAGAAGAATCAATATATGGTGAGGATGGATCATTAGCAGTGGTTGGATGACTACCCAAGGAGGATCTCTGTATACAGGCATAAGCACTAGCAGCCGTAGGCAAGGTTTCACTTGCTAAACTTTGATCTTTAAATCCTCGAAGAGATGGATTAAGGCCAGACAAGAAATTGGCAATCATAAATTCCTCCCAATATTTCTTCTGTTGTGCCAAATCCTCACTAAATGGTCTGCATTGTAGTAGTTGCTCCCATAATCTCTTCAAATGACTGTAATAATCAGACAAAGATCTCTCCTCTAAACCAAACCAAACCAAACCAAACTAAGCCTCTTCCCACTAGGTGGGGTCGGCTATATGGATTTGACGACGCCA
>JAVXUM010000023.1:9782189-9792365 GCA_035590655.1 Pouteria glomerata
TTTTCTTGGCGTCGTCAAATCCATATAGCCGACCCCACCTAGTGGGAAGAGGCTTAGTTTGGTTTGGTTTGGTTATATTTTTAAAATTTCGTAAACTTGTAACAAAAATATATTTATTAAATTTGTTTATATTTTTTTGTTTACAAAAAAAAATAAAAACTTCAATAGAAAAACATAAATGAAAGAAAAGTATTTTCACTTTATTTTTTTATTGTAAACATTTTATCAATTTTAAAACTGTCTATTTTCGTTATCATATAAAAATAAAATATTTTAGTAAAATATTTTATAACACAACTATTTTAGTAAAATATTTTATTAAAATAAGTTATTTTCATAAATAATATAATTAAATGCAATTAATTAAATTAAATATATAAATATATAACATTAAATTTTCTTTAATGAATAATAAAGCTAAATTAATTTATTAAATTTAATTAAATAATTAATTTAATCTAATTTAATTTAATAATAAATTTAATTTAATAATTCATTATTATTCAATTATTGGAAATACATATCATAATTAATTTGATTTGATTTAATAATTAAATTAATTTATATAAAATAATTAACTAAAAATAAATAATTATATTATATTAAATATATATTATTAAATTAATTTTAATAAATAATAAACCTAAATTAATTAATTTAATTTAATATACTAATCAATTTAATTTAATTTAATAATTAATTATTATTAAATTATTTTCAATGAATATCATAATTAAATTAAATCATCGATAATTTATTTAATTTGATTTATATTATATTTTATTAAAATATTTTAATAATAATTAAATTAATTTAATAATAAATAATTTAATTTAATTTAATAGTTAATCAAATTTAGTCATTTATTTAATATGAAATATATTTTATTGAATTTTTTAATAAATAATACATTTAAATTGTAATTATTGTATTTTATATTTACTAACTTAAATGATATAATGGTTGTATTTCATTCAATTATTTTTAACAAATAATATAATTAAAATATAATTTAACATATTTTGTATTTATTGAATTAAATGACTTTTAACAAATAATTTAATTGATTAATTAAATTAATTAATATAAACTATATTTTATTAAATTCAAATTATTTTTTAACAACTAATAAAATTAAATATTTTCTAAAAATAAAAAAAGTTAATATTTGTAAACAAAATTACAATTCCAAATATAGTTTTAGTTTTTACTTTAGAAAAAAAATGACAAAAGAAAATAAAAAATATATAAAATATAAATATAAAAACAATAACGTTACCAAACGGCCCCTAATTATTATCAAGCAAACTTTGAATGATTTACAAGGACATATGTTTATAATCCATGCAATTTGCTTTTCTTTCATTTTTTTTAGCTTAAAATTTCATACAAGAATATTGTGACAATTTATTTTTTTCCTAGAATTTTTGTTAATATTTTTCGACTATAATAATGAGGCAATGGAACTTATATTAGAGGCCACAATTTACACTTTTTTTTTTTTTAAGTGATATGCTCACAATTTGTCGATTATTCCTTTTATATATTTTAATTTTCACAGTTCTTTTTTACGTAAAATATTACTTATAATTAAAAGGTATTTTAGTGAATTTTTTTGGTTTAAAAATAATAAACTCAAAAACTTATCAGATTGTTATTCTATATATCTCCTTTTTTTTCTTTTTTCTTTTTTAATAAATTATATATCATTCACATCTAAACTTTCAACAAAATCTCACTTCAAAGTTTGACATACATGTTAATGGTAACAAAGAATACGAGATTTTAATTTATCACAATATCAATCTCCATAAATTTACATTAACTAATCTTTCATTAAAGGGGCTACGTGTTTGTCTATTAATGGGCCGTGTAAGAGTAACATTATAATAATTAAATTACCAAAAAACAAACATTATAACAATTAAAAGCCTAGACCTTTAATGGTTATAATTAAAATTAAGTTAATAATTTGAAGTAAAATTTGATTAAAAAAAAAAAAGACTCATCAAAGAGTGCAAACTTGAAATTTGCCCTTCATTTTATTTCATATTTTCATTGCATATAACATTACTGAGTATATATGTGTTATAGTGTTGTTAATAACTTAATACCGGGTAAATGTCTTCACGTAGGGGTGATCTCCATTGGCATAACAGGGGTTGAAACCCTAGTGGAGGTCCTAAAAAGGACAGAAGCAAAAGGAATTAAGGCCCGCTTAACCTGCAACAAAATATTACAAGCATATATCATTTCTTGAAATCTGTAATTTCCTTAATTACATTCTAACTTTCTTAATTATTTTTTTTTTCTTTACCCATTTTTGTATAGGTGAAATTGGTAAACCAAAGGTTTGAGATCATGGAGAAATTCGTAGATAAGATTGGGAGAGAAAATGTGTTTTTATCAATGGAAGAAGCATTAGATGCCTGCAGATTTTTACTCGTAAGTTCGAAGCAAGTTCAAAGTGCATGAGGCTTTGTGCAATTGATCATCATCAAAAAATTGTAAACCAATCAAGATTCTGTTTGCCCTTTTTAATGTAAAATATTTTTTTTAAAAAAATAATTTTACCTATATTTTTTAAAAATATTTTGTTAAAAGATGAGTGAGTGTACTTTTTTTAAAAGAAAAATTATTTTACATTAATGTATAATATTTTTTTTAAAAATACTTTTACCTATATTTTTTAAAAATATTTTTTTAAAAGATGAGTGAGTGTATTTTTTTTTTTTTTAATTACATTAAAATGACCCAAATTTGTTGTGTAAACTAGTAAAATATATCATATCCTCAATTTATGAGCGCAGGAGAGAGATGAAAGCTGACTATACTTTTGTAAGATTTTCTTTCTCATAATGTCGATCAACTTATTACTAAGTTAAAGTCATTTTTGTATACATGGTCAACTAATTATTATTATTATTTTTTACGTAGAAATTGTTATAATCAATAAGCTAGAAATCAAGATATCAATTTTGTAAGAATTTTGTTTTCACGATATCAACCAACTTACTACTTGGCTGCAAAAAACATATGTAAAAATGATTTTTTTTACTTGTACGTAATTGTTTTTTAATTCTCATGTCAAGAGCATTGTCCCTACTGTTAATAATATTGTATTATGTTCAAAATAGAAATCCTTTACTTTTGTATAAGTTAGGCATGAGCAATATAGTATAACATGTAAAGACATTTTGTGGCCTATTTTTTTGTATATGAAGTAAATATATGATGTATACACTTACCAAAAAAAATATAGATATATATATGATGTATACTAAGGGTATGCCCTCTAGATATTGTATTTTATTTCTTATATAATCTAAATTTATCTTACTTACCAAAATAAAAAAATAAAGGGTAAGTCCCCTTTTATAAGTAAAGATGAAAGTTGGCGCATTTCGAATCCGGAACTTTCACCGTTATTTTGCCCTACACCAGTCACTGTTTACTTATTTTGTACTGACGACTATCAGTAATGACTGATATATTTTGTTTAAAATCATCTTAGTTGTAAAATATTATCTTTTATTTAAAAATTAATAATATAAAAATGAATGATGATTAGTGTGGTATAAAATTACGATAAGGTAACTTTATAAATTTTGCATCAAAATTAGTTTGCCTTTCTAATTAATAAGATAACCACCATCCCCTGCCCCCAACAAAAAAAAACATTTTCACTCCAAAATTAGTTTACCTTTCGTATCAAATTCGTTTATCTTTCTATGTTTACCTTTCTTTTTTCTTTAACTCATTCCGTTAAGCATTACCGTTGTATGATTCCCTCTATGTCTATGATTTACCTTTCTTTTTGCTTAGCTCATTTCATTAAACATTACGGATTTTCAAAGAATTATCGTGGTATGATTCCCTCAGTGTCTACAATTTACCTTTCTTTTTGCTTTGTTCATTTAGTTAAGCATTGCGAATTTTCAGAGCATTACCGTGGTATGATTCCCACCGTGGTATGATTCCCCACGTGTCTCTCACTTTCATATCAAAATCCCTTCCCTTTCACATTAAAATCAATTTTTCCTTTTAGTTTACCTTTCTATAATTTTCTTTTCTTTTTGGTTAGCTCATTTCGTTAAGCAATACAGATTTTCAAAGCATTACCATGGTATGATTCCCTCTGTGTCTCTCACTTTCATATCAAAATCCCCTAACTTTCACATCAAAACCAGTTTTTCCTTTTAGTTTACCTTTCTATAATTTTTCCTTCATTTTGTTTAGCTCATTTCGTTAACCATAACAAATTCTCAAAGCAATACTGTGGTATGATTCCCTCTATATCTCTCACTTTCATACCAAAATCCCCTCCCTTTCACATCAAAATCAGTTTTCCCGTTTAGTTTACCTTTCTACAATTTTCTTTTCTTTTTGTTTAGCTCATTTCGTTAAATATTACAGATTTTCAAAGCAGTACCGTGGTATGATTCCCTCCGTGTCTCTCACTTTCATATCAAAATCCCTTTCCTTTCACATCAAAATCAATTTTTCGTTTTAGTTTACCTTTCTATAATTTTCTTTTCTTTTTGGTTACCTCATTTCATTAAGCAATATAGATTTTCAAAGCATTACCATGGTATGATTCCCTCCGTGTCTCTCACTTTCATATCAAAATTCCCTAACTTTCACATCAAAACCAGTTTTTCCTTTTAGTTTACCTTTCTACAATTTTCCTTTCATTTTGTTTAGCTCATTTCGTTAAGCATAACAAATTCTCAAAGCAATACTGTGGTATGATTCCCTCCATATCTCTCACTTTCATATCAAAATCCCCTCCCTTTCACATCAGAATCAGTTTTCCCATTTAGTTTACCTTTCTACATTTTTCTTTTCTTTTTGTTTAGCTCATTTCGTTAAGTATTACAGATTTTCAAAGCAGTATCGTAGTATAATTCCCTCTGTGTCTCTCACTTGCATATCAAAATCCACTCTCTTTCACATCAAAATCAGTTTTCCCTTTTAGTTTACCTTTCTATAATTTTTCTTTCTTTTTGTTTAGCTAATTACGTTAAGCATTACGGATTTTCAAAGCATTACCGTAGTCTGATTCGCTCCGTGTCTCTCACTTTCATATAAAAATCCCCTCCCTTTCACATCAAAATCAGTATTCTCTTTTAGTTTACCCTTCTATAATTTTCCTTCCTTTTTGTTTAGCTTATTTCGTTAAGTATTACAGATTTTCAAAACATTATCGTGTTTGATTCCCACCGTCTCTCTCACTTTCATACCAAAATCCCCTCATTTCACATCAAAATCAGTTTTCCCTTTTAGTTTACCTTTCTATAATTTTCCAATCTTTTTGTTTCGCTCATTTGGTTAAGTATTATCGATTTTCAAAGCATTACTGTGGTATGATTCCTTCCATGACTTTCACTTTTATATCAAAATCCATTGCCTTCCATTTCAAAATCAGTTTTCTCTCTTAGTTTAACTTTCCATAATTTTTCATTTCTTTTTGTTTCGCCCATTTTGTTAAGCATTACAGATTTTCAAAGTATTACCGTGGTATGACTCTCTCCGTGTCACTCACTTTTACATCAAAATCCCCCAATTTCACATCAAAATCAGTTTTCCTTTTAAGTTTACCTTCGTATAATTTTCCTTCCTTTTTGTTTAGCACATCTCGTTAAGTATTGTAGATTTTAAAGGCATTACCGTGGTATGATTCCCTCCGTGTCTTTCACTTTCATGTCAAAATCTCCTCCCTTTCACATCAAATCAGTTTTCCCCTTTAGTTTGCATTTTTTTTGCTTTGCTCAATTTGTTAAACATTACGGATTTTCAAAGCATTATCGTGGCATTATTCCTTCCGTGTCTCTTACTTTCATTTCAAAATCCCCTCCCTTTCACATCAAAATTAGTGCTTCCTTTTAGTTTACCTTTCTATAATTTTTCTTCTTCTTTGTTTAGCTCATTTCGTTAAGTATTACAGATTTTCAAAGCATTACCATGATATGATTCCCTCCGTGTCTCTCACTTTCGTGTCAAAATCCCCTCCCTTTCACATCAAAATCAGTTTTCTCCTTTAGTTTACCTTTCTATAATTTTGCTTTCTTTTTATTTAGCTCATTTCGTTAAGCGTTACAAATTTTCAAAAAATTACCGTCGTATGATTCACTCCGTGTCTCTCACTTTCATATCAAAATCCCCTCCCTTTCACATCAAAATCAATTTTCCCTTTTAGTTTACCTTTCTATAATTTTCCTTTTTTTTGTTTACCTCATTTCGGATTACAGATTTTCAAAGGATTACCGTGGTATGATTCCCTCCGTGTCTCTCACTTTCATATCAAAATCCCCTACCTTTCACATCAAATCAGTTTTCCCTTTGAGTTTACCTTTCTATAATTTTTCTTTTTTCTTGTTTAGCTCATTCCGTTAAGCAATACAGATTTTCAAAGCATTACCGTGAAATGAATCCCTCCATGTCCCACATTTTTATGTCAAAATCGCCTCATTTTCACATCAAAATCAATTTTCCCGTTTAGTTTACCTTTCTTTAATTTTCCTTTCATTTTCTTTAGCTCATTTTATTAAGCATTACAGATTTTCAAAGTATTACCTTGGCATGATTCCTTCTGTGTCTCTCACTTTCATATCAAAATCCCCTCCCTTTCACATCAAAAAACGTTTTCCCCTTTAGTTTACCTTCCTATAATTTTTCCTTCTTTTTGATTAGCTCATTTCGTTAAGTATTACCGATTATCAAAGCATTACCATGGTATGATTCCCTCCGTGTCTCTCACTTTCATATCAAAATCACATCTCTTTCACATCAAAATCAGTTTTCTCTTTTAGTTTACCTTTCTATAATCTTCATTTCATTTCGTTTACCCCATTTCGTTAACCATTATAGATTTTCAAAGCATTACCGTGGTATGATTCTCTTCGTGCCTCTCACTTTCACATCAAAATGCACTCCGTTTCACATCAAAATCATTTTTCCCTTTGAGTTTACCTTTCTATAATTTTCCTTTTTGCTTGTTTAGCTCATTCCGTTAAGCAATACAGATTTTCAAAGCATTACCGTGGAATGAATCCCTCCATGTCCCACATTTTTATATCAAAATCGCCTCCCTTTCACATCAAAATCAATTTTCCCGTTTAGTTTACCTTTCTTTAATTTTCCTTTCATTTTCTTTAGCTCATTTCGTTAAGCATTACAGATTTTCAAAGTATTACCTTGGCATGATTCCTTCCGTGTCTCTCACTTTCATATCAAAATCCCCTCCCTTTCACATCAAAAAACGTTTTCCCCTTTAGTTTACCTTCATATAATTTTTCCTTCTTTTTGTTTAGCTCATATCGTTAATTATTACAGATTTTCAAAGCATTACCGTGGTATGATTCCCCCTGTGTCTCTCACTTCAAATCAAAATCCCCTCCCTTCCACGTCAAAATCAGTTTCCCTTTTTAGTTTACTTTTCTATAATTTTCCTTTCTTTTTCTTTAGCTCATTTGCTAAGCATTACAGATTTTCCAATCATTACCGTGGTATGGTTCCGTCCGCACCCCTTACTTTTACATTAAAATCCCCTCCCTTTCACATCGAAATCAGTTTTCACTTTAGTATACCTTTCTACAATTTTTCCTTCTTTTTGCTCAGCACATTTCGTTAAGCATTAGAGATTTTCAAAGCATTACAGTGGTATCACTCCCTCCATGTCTCTCACTTTCATATCAAAATCTCCTCCCTTTCGCATCCAAATCAGTTTTCCCATTTAGTTTAGCGTTCTATAATTTTCATTTCCTTATGTTTGGCTCATTTCGTTAAGCATTACAAATTTTCAAATCATTACCATGATATGATTCCCTCCGTGTGTCTCACTTTTAATCAAAATCCTCTTCCTTTCACATCAAAATCATGTTTTCCCTTTTAGTTTACCATTTTATATTTTTTCTTTTTTTTTTGTTTACCTCATTTTGTTAAATATCATAGATTGTCAAAGCATTACCATGGTATGATTCGCTCCATGTCTCTCACTTTAATATCAAAATCCCCTCCCTTTCACATCAAAATCAGTTTTCCCTTTTAGTTTGCCTTTCTATAATTTTCTTTTGCTTTTGTTACCACATTTCGTCAACTATTACCGATTTTTAAAGCATTATCATAGTGTGATTCCCTCCGTGTCTCTCACTTTCACATCAAAATCAATTTTCCCTTTTAGTTTCCTTTCTATAATTTTCTTTTCTTTTTGTTTAGCTCATTTCGTTAAGTATTACAGATTTTCAAATCATTATCGTGGTATGATTCCCCCCTTGTCTCTTACTTTCATATCAAAATCCCCTCCCTTTCACATTGAAATCAGTTTCCCTTTTAGTTTAGTTTTCTATAATCTCTTATTTCTTTTTGTTTAGCTCATTTCGTTAAGCACTACAGACTTTCAATGCATTACTGTGGTAAGACTCCCTGCATGTCTTTGATTTTTATATCAAAATCGCCTCCCTTTCACATCAAAAATAGTTTTCCCATTTAGTTTACCTTCCTATAATTTTCCTTTCTTTTTGTTTAGCTCATTTCGTTAAGCATTACAGATTTTCAAGTCGTTACCTTGATATGATTCTCTCCGTGTCTCTCACTTTCATACCAAAATCCCTTCCCTTTCACACCAAAATCCCTTCCCTTTCACATCAAAATTAGTTTTCCTTTTTAGTCTACCTTTCTATAATTTTTCTTCCTTTTTGTTTTGCTCATTTCATTAATCATGGCATATTTTCAAAGCATTAGCTTGGTATATTTCATTCCGAGTCTCTCACTTTCATATCAAAATTCCCTCCATTTCACATCAAAATCAGTTTTCCCATTGAGTTTACATTTCTACAATTTTCCTGTCTTTTTGTTTAGCTCATTTCGTTAAGTATTACAGATTTCCAAAGAATTACCGTGGTTTGATTCCCACCGTGTCTTTAACTTTCATATCAAAATCCCCTCTCTTTCACATCAAAATCAGTTTTCTCTTTTTGTCTATCTTTCCGTAATTTTTCATTTTTTTTTTTTTTGTTTAGCTCATTTCGTTTAGTGTTACAGATTTTCAAAGAATCACCGTGGTATGATTACCTCTGTGTCTCTTACTTTCATATCAAAATCCCCTAATTTTACATCAAAATCCCCCCCTTTCACATCAAAATCAGTTTTCCCTTTTAGTTTACCTTTCTAAAATTTTCCTTCTTTTTTGCTTAACTCATTTCGTTAAACATTACAGATTTTAAAATCTTTACTAGGGTATGATTCCCTCCGTGTCTCTCGCTTACGTTTCAAATTCTCCTTCCTTTCACATCAAAATCAGTTTTCCCTTTTAGTTTACCTTTCTCTAATTTTGCTTTCTTTTTGTTTAGCTTATTTCATTAAGCATTACCGATCTTCAAAACATTACCGTGATATGATTCCTTCCGTGTCTTTCACTTTCATATCAAAATCTCCTGCCTTTCACATCGAAATCAGTTTTCCCTTTTAGTTTACCTTTCCAAAATTTTCCTTCTTTTTTGCTTAGCTCATTTCGTTAAATATTACAGATTTTAAAATCTTTAACAGGGTATGATTCCCTCCGTGTCTCTCGCTTACGTTTCAAATTCCCCTTCCTTTCACATCAAAATCAGTTTTCCCTTCTAGTTTACCTTTCTCTAATTTTGCTTTCTTTTTGTTTAGCTTATTTTGTTAAGCATTACCGATCTTCAAAACATTACCGTGATATGATTCCTTTCGTGTCTTTCACTTTCATATCAAAATCTCCTGCCTTTCACATCAAAATCAATTTTTTCTTTTAGTTTACCTCTCTACAATTTTGCTTTCTTTTTGTTTAGCTTATTTCTTTAAGCATTATCGATTTTCAAATCATTACCGTGGTATGATTCCCTTTGTGTCTCCCACTTTTATATCAAAATCTCATCCCTTTCGCATCAAAATCAATTTTCCTTTTTAGTTTGTCTTTCTGTAATTTTCCTTTCTTTATGTTTGGCTCATTTCAATAACATTACAGATTTTCAAAACATTAGTGTTGTATGTGTAATACCCCTTACTTTTGATGTAATTGAGATTCTCTGAATGGAATGGTAGTGTGTTGGTCTTTCGGAATTGAATTTATATAAATATATGCGTTGGTTGAGTGTTAGGAACTTTGGGATGCAAGGTTTAGATGTTTGGAAGTCAAAAATTGAAGTTCAG
>JAVXUM010000023.1:9792465-9803398 GCA_035590655.1 Pouteria glomerata
AAAATATTGAGTCCCCACCCTCCAAATCAAAAAAAATGGGTATCTCTAGGATCCATTTAGAAAAAAATAGTTTGATGAAAAAAAATTAAAATATGCAAATGAAAAAAAATATGTACGTATGCAAATTAAAAAAAATAAATACTAACTTAGAATAATTTGAAGCACTTGACTTTTAATCTTGACTTCAAATTTGACACAATTGGATGCACTTGAGCACAATTGAAGAGCACACTTGAGACTTGGTAGCTTGGTAGTGTAGAAATTTGAGAGAGAATTAGTGATTTTTTGTATGTTGTAATGAATAAATTTGTGAGGTATTTATAGTTGAAGGTTGGGGAAATTTTGTAATTTTTTAAGGGTAAATTTTGTAATTAAATAAAAAAATTGGACTGTTAGCAAGCTAATGGCCACTTGAGCAAAGCAATGGGCAACTGGCAAGACCTTAAGCAACAAAAAAAAAAAAAAATTAAATTGAGTAAACCTCTAACGGCTAACAAAAAAAAAAATGATTAAGCCTAACTGCCTAAGGGCCTAAGGCAGTATGGCTGTTGCTTGTGCAGCCTCTACCAGGAAAAAAAATTTAAAAAAGAAAAAGAAAACCTGCAACAAAGCAGTACAAGCCCCCCCAAAAAAAGAAAGAAAAAAGAAAAAAGAAAACCATAAGGCTACTGTTTGTAGCCAAGAAGCTATGCGGGACGGCGGAAACCAGAGGAAAAAAAATTAAAAAAGCAAAAAAGCTACAAAAGCAGCTAAGGGGCAAAAACAAAAAAAATATATATATCAAGGGGCAAGGGGTAGGTCGGCCGGGCCTGGTCTCCGGTGACCCAAGCCTTGACTCGGGGGTATAGGGTTGGTTATATGGATTGGTCGGGCAGGGGCCGAGGTTGGGTCAGGCCTGGTCGCGGGCCGACCCGACCCATTTCCATCACCAATTAGAGAATAATATATACATTAGAATATCAGATTGGTTGATTATATGGTCTCTTTGTTTGTTTATTGTTTTCACACATATAGGTTTAACTTTGGTAACTCTTGTAGGATGATAAGACATTGTATAATGAATTGGAAGTTGTTGGGGGGATGAAACTGGATAAGGGCTATATCTCACCTTATTTCATCACTAACCCAAAGAACCAGAAATGTGTGTCTTTGTATTTGCGTTGTGATTTCACATTTGAGAGTTTTTGCTTATTGTTAAAAGCACATAAATCCAGAACTTATGCTGTTGTTTTGCACTAATTTATTGATGTTTACATGAGGTTAACAACTTCAGATTTGCTGATAGGAATTAGAAGATCTTTTAATTCTAATACATAAGAAGAAAATCTTGAGTATAAATGCTACTGTGAAAGTATTGGAGTTGGCAGTGAAGGCAACTGGTTCTTAGATGAATAATAAATTTACGTATTATTAACTCAAGATCAAATGCAATTCTTAACTTAAAAAGACAATGCCACGTGTAATCAAGCACAAAGGCCACTGTTGATTGTTGCGGAAGATGTGGAAAGTGATGGCATGAACCCTTGACTTATGCATATATCTTGTGTCTTGTGGTTTATAACTGAAGAACACGGTATGAATTTCGAGAATGTGAATTTGGACATGATTGGTGCTTATAAAAAGGCAAAGTTTTGGTACCTTTTGAGGTTGCTAGCTTAGGTATTTAGAAATTCATTTATGAAAACATTTTCCTTTTGAAATTTCTCCAAACCAAGCAATCACACAAAACAAAAATAACCACACCAGAAAATAACAAGGAAACCCTATCACAGGAAGAAAAATCTCAATTATAAAATTTTTACTATCAAAGGGTTACAAGATCCTACTCAGATTCTCTACGACTCACTCGCACAAATTCTTTCGCCTACTAAAATTCTCTATGACTCACTCGCATGAACTTTTTCGCCAATCTTGGTCGAATCACTCAATGAACCTTACAAGTAGGTTTTCTGCCTCACACAGAAAGTAAAGAAATAATAAAGGCCTAGAGAAAGAACGTGAAAACCCTTAAGAATGAAAGACTCTCTCTCTAGATCTCTATAATATGTTCCCCCAAATATATATTCTTCATTAAGACTGGGTACATATATATAGAGTTACAAAGGTTGCCCTAATCTAGCAAAATAGGAACTAAATTTGTTCAGAAGATACGCTGCTCGATCCATCGCGCTCCTATTCTGCTGTCTGCAAATCTTACTGGAATTCTCATTTAAGTGTATATCAAAGGTGGCACGCTCGCGCGCATTCAGCGAGCTCCTAACGTCTATGTGAGGCAGCCATGTGCTCCCCGCGCCCTACCTGCGATGTGTACTAAAATATTTTCACGTGTTCTGTATTATCTCCAACTTTGACTGAAATTCTACCTTTGCTTGAACTTGGAATCTTTCTGACTTTTGAATGATTTCCAATTGTCGCTATTTCAAATTCTTCTCAACTTTTTTGGTTTTTAGAAATTTCAATTTATTTGAATTCATTATCAATTAAGAAACTTTCCATTAACTTTCAAGTCTTCCTTGATTCATATTTAATTTAAGATTGTATATGGATTTACAACAAAATAACCTTACACCTTTCATCTAAGTCATTAAAGTAAAAATTAAACTCCATTTTTTTTTCTAAGGATCACGTTTTTTTTTTTTTTTTTTTTTTAATTTATAATCTAGCTTTGGAAGCTAACAGAATTGTTATCTTAGGTCACAATATCAAAGGACACGGTTGTTCATGATGGTGCTGGTGACAAGAAGGCCATAGAGGAAATAAGTGAATAGGTTTTGTGTTGCTTTCTTCTTCAACATCTTTAAACTTTTCCATGCTTTTATTTTTTATTTATTTATTTTTTTGGTGACGAAGAACTCCTAACAAGACAAATATAGGCTTATGCCTGTGTTGGTGATCCCTTAAGGAGTAATAGTACTTAGTGGGAATCGTATTTGAGACCAAGTGCCGCAGGCACTTAACCTCAGCCCTTCCACCGAGTGGGCTACCCCTTGGGTTCCTTTACTTCTTAGTTTATTTATTAACTGATGGTGATTGATTGACTAGTAGTTAACATAACAACAATATGAAAAAAGAAACTTTTAAAGTTTGTTTGGATCCCAACTTGATTTATGATACTTACAGATTAGGACTGCAATTGAGTTGAGCACTTTCGATTATGAGAAGGAGAAGTTACAAAAGAGATTAGCTAAGCCTTCTGGAAGTGTTGCTGTTTTGAAGGTCTGTCTACTTTTCATAAGTTTTAGTGCCATATAGAATGAACCTCTAAATTCCAAGTGTAGCTAAGTGTCTAAAATTGTTTGCGCTATATCTTATTGCGCCCAAAGCAATACTATTGATGAAGCGATGATGAAATTTACTTCCTTGTAGATAGGTGGTGGAGCAAGTGAAGCTGAAGTTAGTGAGAAGAAAGACAGAGTGAACGATGCTGTGAATGCCACCAAGGTAGTTACAGAAGAAGGAATTGTACCAGGTAATTTTGTTTTATGGGTCTACTTCTGCACATATTAGTTCGATGAAAGTTAATGAACAGATTGACAGAGGATCTTTATTCGCAGGCAGTGGAGTTGCTTTTTTTCATGCATCAAAAAAAGTTGGATAAGCTTCCAATAGCCAACTTCGATCAGAAGATTGGTGTTCAAATTATTCAGAATGCTTTGAAGGTCTAAATCTGTCTATAATTACTTGTAAACTAGAGGTTTTTAGCTTAGAATGGAACTTAAGCATGAATACAGATACAAACATGATATAAGAACGAATATAGATACAATGATTTTTGAAAACATAAGGATACGAACATGGTGGGGATATGGAAAAAATTTAACTTTTAATATATATTTTTTATTAGTCATATATATGAATATAATGTATACAACAAAACTTATTCAATAATTCAATACATTATTAAACAAACAAAACATAACAAACTATGAGATAGAAGATTTTATGATTTCAGAGGTTCCATCTATTCAAATATAGGCTCATTTAAATCATATATTTGAAGGAAAAATGATAAAATATTTAAATATATCACAAGTCAGATTTCATATATTTGAAAAACAAATTAAAATAATAGATATATCACGTGACGTATCTTGCAGCATGTTCTCGTGTCAAATAAGGATATAATTCCTATTTTGAAGTGTCTATACTTCATAAAATGGAACATATAGCCGTTGGGATTCTATATTTATTTGTTTGATTGGAAATTTGTATATTCCACCACTTGCTCGTCTAAGAGTCATTGAGTCTTATTGAGATCCCAAAAAGCCATTTCCTATGCACTTGCATTTGTCCTTCCCAGACCCCGAAGTGTCAGGAGCCTCTTGAACTCTGACCTGCACTTATGTTGACCATTTTCTTACTTTGTAAATCATAAATATTACTGAATTATGTTTGGAGTCGACAAGATTGGCCTTTCATCTTTGTTTCATTAGCCAAATTTCTATATGAAAATATATATACCTGCAGACACCTCTCCATACAATTGCTTTAAATGCTGTAGTTGAGGGGGCTGTTGTTGTTGGCAAGCTATTGGAGCAAGATAACCCTGACCTTGGATATGATGTAGCCAAAGGTCAGCAGACACTTCCGTATTGTCTTGCTTCACCACAATGACAAATTTTATTTTTGGTTTGTACTAAAATGGCTTGCTTTTATTTGTGTGTTTTTGCGCAACCAAGTGAATATGTAAATATGGTAAAGGCTAGAGTTATCGATCCACTAAAAGTAATTAGCACTGATTTGGTTGATGCAGCAAAGTAAGCTAAAGAAGCTCCTTTTTTATTAGTTCTTATCAATGTTATATGGTTTTTTTCTTTTTTTTTTTTAATTATTATTTTTAATATATCTATGTCTACTGGATATGAGACGTAAGTCCAACTTCTATAGCCAAATTAGATCCTTTGATTTTTTGATTTTTAAATATTATTTGAAGTCCTAGGGTAAAGAAAATTTTCTAACCTTTTATACTTATGAAATAGAAAATCTCCCTTTGTTTGTTTTCTTGTAAATTTCATTTTATTTCAGGTAAATTCGTAAGTAATAATAGCATCTTATCTATATAATAATTTAGAGCAATGATGTAACTTTTGTCCTACATGGCAGATTCGGTGGGAGGCTCGATGGCAACTGTGCCTTTAGGCACGGGCCACCTCTAGTCTTAATATATTATACAATGTACGGTATATTTAAATATACATGACATGTCACATATTTATATATCAAACTTTTGGATATATTATTTTAAAACAGATGATGTTGTTGGAGTATTTTTTGATTCTTCAAGAGTACTGTGTGATTACCGATGCACATGGTACAAGTATTTTTCTTTAGAAAAAACAAAAGACGCTCTGACAATATCATTTGTCTATCTTAAATTTAGGCTTGGTTTGAGAAGTAAAAAAGTTAGCTTTTTTTTTTTTGTAGTTGACTAGCAACTGGCTATTAAATTAAAAAATTAGTTTTTTTTTTTTTTTTTAAACGTTTGGGAATGAAAAAAGGTTAGCTTTTTAGTAGCTAGATTTTTAGTTTTTTGTTAATTTGATAGTTTTGTTTTTTATTGTTTAAAAAAAATATAAAATGTAAGAGGATAAATTTAATTATTTTAAAAAAAAATAAATAAGTAGTAGCTGATAGTTGAAGGTACAAGTTACGGATAACAAATGAAACCTCAATATTGGGAGAGATTCAAAATATTGAACACTTATTACTCCGCAACCTAGATTCTTATTTTTTGGGACTTCATTTTACATTTGATGTTTTTATTTTTTTTGTTATACCTTACACGTAGTAGTGTCTCATCCTTGATAACCACCACAAAAGCAGTTGTAGTTGAACTCCCAAGGACAAGACAAAAATCCCAACAATGGGTAACAATGGGTGACGGCATGGGTGGAATGAATTACTAATCAGATCATAGCGGATCATGTTGACTGAACTTGTTGAAGAAAAGATATATATGTAATCATAGTGATGCTAAAAGCCTTACTTACGTAGTTTAGAGAGTTAAATTTCGCCAACAATTGATGGTTCTTTTCTTGAATAAAAGGTATTTTTTATTGCGTAAATTGTTTTTGAAAATTCTTTTCCCCTCTTCTTCCTCGATTTGATTGGTTAGAAAATTTTCAATGTCATGTTTTACCTTGGGGCATTTATATATTTTGCATTACGCAGAGGTGGCACTAATAACTTTTTTTTTTTTTTTGGTATACAAGTGCATTACATTCGAATAGATTGAAACTCTTGGTACGGTGAGATATCATTTGATATACCTGTTATGAGTCTATATTTTATTTTGTATTTTTGAAAATAAGGAAAACAATTCACAAAATATTTGGTCACTAGTATTTTCAAAATCTGTTTTAGAAAACAAAATATGTGTTTACACGTGAAATATAATATGAAAAAAATTCGTTTTAAGTATTTTTAATCCAAAACAAGAAAAATAGAAAAAGGAAAATATCAAAACATAAAAAACAGAAAATGTCAAAGAACAAAACATAAAACGCATAAAACAAAAAGTATAAAAGAGAAACAGAAAACAAAAAATAAAAATATAAACCAAATGTCACATTAATGACTATATTATGCTCAAACATGTTTTCAATTTAATAATTAAGTAGAGACATTGGTAGCTGAGATATGTATTGGGAGATTCTTACCTTCAAAAGCCCGTTCATTGGATGATAACATAGATGCATAGGACACTTTCTTACTCAAAAATTTAAACCATGAATTAAAGCCTATATTATGCCATTGTAATCATACATTTATTTCTTATCTTTCTAGTATGGGTCACTTATCACGTGTGTATACCAAATAATCTCCTCACTCTCCTCACTGAACAGGAACTTATAAAATATTATAACTCTGAAATCAATATTTGTTTTGAAATAATATTAATTTGTTTTTGGTCTTAGGCATAAAGGTTGAGCTCGTATTGAAACAGAATTGACTACTTCCTAAACAAATTACCCTCGTAAGATCTTTCAGTATTCGAGTAGCAACTACTTGACGAGATTCCATTTGCCATACTCCATCAATTTCTAGAAAACAAAACCAGCAATTTCCAATTCTGCTGATAAAAAGGCAGCAATTTAGTCACCTAGACTTGGAGCTTTTCTGACCCCATATAAAATAGTGTTTTGGCTTTTAATTATTGTTCAAAAAATGTTTCCAACGATAGTTCATTTGAACCCCTTGAAAGTCTTGAGGATATGAGCTATCAACCAATCTCTGTTTGCTGAGCCAAATCCCCACCGTAGAGAGCTTGAAAATCCTTCTGAGTGTCTTATCATTATCCGTGAAATTCCCTATCTTCTTGTCCAAAAATAAATGTAGATATTCCACTTTTCCCCCATTCTTGAAAATTGACAGATGACAGAGTAACCAAGAAGCAACTCATGCTAGATCAGAAATCACAAGCAGAACAGATTGCTTAGACAATTCAGATCGAGTACAGTTAAAGAATGAATTGCAAAATCAGAACAAGCAAAAAGATTGACCTAAAGAAAAAAGGAACACCATAATGTGAAAAGTGAGGTGCAATGCAAGAATCAAGCACCTGACCACTTTGGATCAGATCAAAGTAGGCATGTTTTTAGAGATCAATCGTTGGAGCCTCTGCAGCTGGGTGTTGTGAGAAGCAAAAGAGGCGGCCCTAATTTGGATACCATGCCACAGCATCTAACTCAAACTAATTAAAAAAGAGATTGAGAAACAAAAGAAGAGGCCCTAACTCTGATACCATGTCACAGTAACTCAAAAACTAAATGACAAAGAGTGAAGAATCCCATTAGGATCTTATACTGATTTAAGAAGCTATTTTATTAATGTGAGATAAATTCCAACCACCTTGAACTCCAACATAGCTCAAATTTAATACAAGTCAGCCTGTGCATGCATTGATGTCGTGAACTTGTATCATGTGCCCACGCGAAGTCAGTGAAACCCCAAAGAGCCCAGAAAATTCGTCATTTCACAAAATCTATTCCATTTACAAACCAGGAATAAGATAGAATCTAAAAAAGAAGCATTAGCAGCAATCAAAAGGTTGTGTAACAAATCCTGACTTTCAGTGAGGTCAGTGAGATTTCCAAAATCAGAACACAAACAGAATAATAGCGGAGAGATTCAGACACCAAATCCTTAACTTCAGCGAGCCCAGTGACATTTCCATAATCAGAATACAACAGAATAACAACAGAGATTCAGAGACCTGAAAAATACCTGCTTTTATTTACAAGGCAAATTTGGTCAGAACAGGAAGATGCAAACTGCTTGTGGTTAATAGATACCGAAAACTCCGAAAAATATAAGAACTATCGTCAAATAGATAAGAATCCTTCTAACCCTTCTAAAATCTGCAATTAGTGAAATCAGTAATCACTACCACCAGTGAGTTTTCTCCTAGGCCATATGTGGTAGAGCCTCAACTCAAGCTTCCCGCAAAAGTCATATATAATCAGGTGAATTTAAGGGATTTTCCAACCAACAAATCCAAATATTTCATAACAAAACCAAAAAAATTGTTGTTTCAGATACTTTATTCAAGCACCAAATACCATCCTAGTAAAGCTGAGTGACATCCACAAGGGACATGTATCTGAGACCAATGCTTCCTGATCATTTGCCTTTTCTACGCTTTTGTGTTCCAACACACTCTGAACAATACCACTTCCCCTTTGGTTGTTCTTTCAGTCCAACACAGCCATAATGGAACCATTCAATCTTACACTGAGGAAATAGATAAGAGTATGTTTCATCAGATCTTACGTTTAGAAATAAAGGATCAAGCAAAAAGAAAAAGAAATTGAATACATACATCAGGATTGTCACATGCAACCATCTCTCCATAGCTGACTTGATTGCAGAAACAGTATGTGGGTTCATTGGGATCCACTGGTAGATCCAAATCCATACTGGTTGGATTTGCAGAAGTAGTTGCTGCCGCCGCTGCTGTTGCTGTGGCTAGGCGGGTCCTGCATGTAAAGGCACTTATAGACTTCATATACAAGCTATTTATAAAAGCAAAATAATCATTGTCAACTTACAACAGGTGAAGAAAATTTTATTTAGAAATTTTTTATTAAGACATGCAATTTATATGGTGAAAATGCAGTTAGGGATCATCAAGCAATAGCCTAGATGCAGTGGTTTGTGGATCCCTCAACATTCATCAACACCTCTCTGAGCTCTCTCTCCTTGAATGATTTATTTATTTAATTTAGCTATGCATATGGGGATATCAAGTGAAAACTTCATTTACTTCATTTAGCTATATATGAGCCATGAACTGAAAAACACCCAGCTGATGGTAAAAAGAAAAAAAAAAAAAAAAAAAAAAAAAAAAAAGAAAACATATTAGCTTTCAAAATTTTAAGTTGTTAGGCAAAGCTAGCTAACAAAATTTTCAATCAGCTCAATGTTTCTTGATATTGAGATGGTAGCAAACTCAGCTCAATAACCATTAACCATCAAATATATCAGATTTGACAATAAAGATGATTCAAAGATCTAAGACAAATCAAAAGGCAAGATAATTAATGCAGTTCAAGAAAAAATGATCTATACCAGCATTTATCGTAATATATTTCAACAAAAGAACCTAAGAAATATTGGTAAAAATAGATGAATTATTCACCATCAAAAATTTTGGCGATAATTAGATTACAATCAAGAACTTCCAAGTCTCAATACTTCATGAGGCTTTGAAACTAATTAGGTCACTTCTACCTTTCAAAAAAATAAAATAAATAAAAACAATTAGGCCACTTCAACTATACAAGCAAGCTCCCAAAGTAATACAATGTACCAACATTTATTTAATAAGTAAAGCTTTACATGCAAGGAGAGGGGATAGCCCAGTAAAAAGGACTGCCAGGTTCAAAAGATAACCAATGAAAAATTATTCATGCTCGGCTTGGGCTTGTTCATTTACAAACGAGCCAAGCTCGACAAAAAAATAGGGGGTAAATGATACAAGCCTAAACAGCATCAGGCTCGGCTCAACTCATTGCAACCCTATTTACTACCACAAACATGCCCAATTCTTGACTTCATTAATGAAGAGAACAGAAAAAAGGACATTTTATTTTAGCCACTTTGGCTGCACTAAAGAACTAATTATACCATTCCATTGAAGACTCTTCACTTACTATTGAAGACTCTTCACTTACTATTTTTCTTACGTCTTATGTCAGTAAATATTCAAATAACAATAGACGCAAGTATATTGAGAACAGACAAATGTTTGCACTAGAGAGTCAATGTGACAGAGCACAACTTAGAATGCAGTATGGGCAATACGGAGTCAACATGACTCAGCACAACTTAGAAGAATTGTGGCCCAATAGGAATTGGGATGGAATCTTAAAAGTGGAAGGCAAAAAAAATAATAGTAATAACAATAATTAAAAATAAAAAAACAAAAGTAGCCCTTTTGTTATTGCAACCCTGTTACTAGTCAACGATCAACCGTGTATGGCTATATTCAGATCAAAATCATCAAAGCCATTTCAAAAGTCTCCATAAACATCAGGGGTCCAATTAGTAGATGTCACTATTTTCTTTTAAGTGGCATGCTTTCACCTTAGCATGCTTTCACTTTAGGTACCTTACTAGTATAAACCCCACCAGGACAAAATCTTTCTTTTTACACTGCATGCATTCATTTTTCTTGCATTTCCATCCAAACAGAAAATGTTTCTGTGTTTAAACAAAATCAGAATAAATCATTTAACATTTGTGGGATCCAAAATTGTGGTTAAGAATATGGATTCTTTTTATTTATTTATTTATTTTGGATAAACAATCAATTTCATTAAGGCATCAAGAAGATGCAAAAAGACCCGAAGGTCGATTACAAGTCAAAGTTATCTACAAAGGATAAAAATGAGACTAGCTTTGGGTCTTTACCCCCCCCCCCCCCCTCTCA
>JAVXUM010000023.1:9827111-9842512 GCA_035590655.1 Pouteria glomerata
AAATTTATGGAATTAGGGAACTAGAGAGAAAGATGAATTTACATATGCCATTTGTTTGAAATTTTTGGGAATTTTGGGAATTAGATGCATAACCACCATCTAGATGAACTTTGGTGACCTAATAGTTCATGATTTTACTCAAATTAATTTCTATACAACCAGCTGGATTGTTCTGAGTTTGAGACTCATTTAGGACAGTGTGGTGGCCATAATTTCACCCTAGTTAGGTTCCCATAGTTGAGATTGAAGATTAGATAAAAAAAATGGAGTAAAATGGTACACTAGGTGACCTAAAATTTACTCAAATTGAGCAGTAAACTAAAGACTAGAAATTCTGTTATATTGCTGGAAATTCCCCTGTTTTGAGACACTTTTGGACCTTAGATTATGCCTAGGAACTTGGTAAAAAGTGTGTAAAAAGTGCATAACAAATACATGCTTTAAGGTGGTGTTGTGCTCAATTTAATGTGGCCAAACGAAGCCTAAAATGTGCAGAATTTCTGCAACTTGTGTGTTCAATGAATCTGATTTTTTTGTGTTCTAAAGTGATGTATTAAGGTTGAAGAGTGTATGGTTCAATTGGCGTTACATTTCGAGTTCGTTTGCTATATTTGCCTTGTATTGAAAGTTAGTATGTTGGTGGCCAAACGGAGCCTAAAATGTGTAGAATTTCTGCAACTTATGTGTCCAATGAATCTGAATTTTTTGTGTTCTAAAGTAATGTATTAAGGTTGAAGGGTGTATGGTTCATGTTGTGTGTGTTTCACTCACCTTTCGGGTCTCCGGACTCGGGGTGTGACAAAGGATATGTCTTTAGTGCCAAGATGATGAGAGTGTTGTTTGGCACAAAAGATATGGTCATTTTAACTTGAAGTCACTAAAGTTCATGTAGGAAGTCGGTATGGTTGAAGTCATGCCTGAAATCACAACCAATGCTTAAACTTGTGAAAGTTATGAGCTAAGGAAGGAACCTAGATAGCAATTTCCTCATGATATAACCAAGATAGCTACTCCAAAGTTGGAATTGGTCCATTTAGATATTTGTGGACCAATGAGCACAGCCTCATTAGGCAACAATATTTATTTTGCACTATTTATTAATGATTTCAGTAGAATGGCTTGGGTTTATTTTCTAAAAACCAAGTCACAAGTGCTTTTTAAATTCAAAAGCTTTAAGAAAATGGTTGAAACTCAAAGTGGCCAAAAGATTAAGGTGTTCAGAACTGATAATAGAGGTGAGTGTACCTCAACAGAGTTTAATACTTTCTGTGAAGAAGTTGGAATTATACATTAGCTAGCAATTCCATACCATAGTAGAATGGAGTCTCCGAAAGGAAGAATAGAACTATGACGAAGATGATAAAGTGCATGGTATTTGAGAAGAAGTTAACAAAGTTTCTATGGGCTTAAGCAACTAATACTTCAGTATATTTGCTTAACAGACTACCAACTAGGTCTGTTCTAAGCAAAACACCAATACAGGTATGGTTTGGTGTAAAACCTTTCGTTAAGCATCTGAAAGTGTTTGGTTCATTATGCTACTTTTATTTGCCATCTGTTAAGAGAGAGAAACTTGATAAAAGATCTAAGAAAGGTGTATTTATTGGGTATGTAGCAGAATCAAAAGGTTACAGGATTTACGGCTTGAGTGGAATGACCATATTTGATCTGCATATTTGATCTGCTGTTACTCACTCAAAGAAAATTATTTAAATTTAAATTTATTAATTTAGATATAAATTTTATCTGAGTGGTTTAACATAATTATCATCTATCATAGGTCTTATTTTACGTATTATTCATTTTGATTTTTTCAGGAGAAAAAAAGGAAATTCATATGAAAAGATGAATAGAAAATAAAATTCATCAATTAACTAATTATTGTTAATTTGTTAGATTTTATTTCTTTTTTAATTTTCTAACACAAACTAAACAGTAGAACCTTAGCATGGTAGTCATAACCTAATTTCCAGCATGGCAATCATAGGGTTGCTAGGAAACTACAGCTTCAACCCCAAAGGTGCATCATCGCGTTGGAAAGGTAAGGTTTCGATATGTGTATATATATGCCACTCTATTTCATTTTTCAAATTGTCCTGTTCCAAACCCTTGAAGTAGCGACCACCCTTCTCTGTGCTCTCAAGTCCTCCATCCTGCATGTGCCCTAAGTAAGTTCTGGCATGCATTTTATCTTTAGATCACTCATTTCTTGCTTTCCATTTCGTTAGTGTCAAGATTGTGACTTATGGTTTGATTGTTTTTCATATTTGGCTCTGGTTTGCGTGTTTGTGTCAAAACACATACAATCAGGAGTAATAATCCTACTGCTGGGACTAATAGAATATGAACCATAGCATTAACTCAAACCAGTTGATTTTTCAATGCTCAAACCCCTATTTGAAAATTTGGGTTAGGAATCTCTCACTATGATATTTGGGTCTGTTACTGTAAAACTAGTTCAGGAACTTTATGCAAACTTCAATGAACAATGTCATTTTGAGACATGATTGCCACTTACTTAGGAATTGAGAGACTCTTACCCACCGAGAGATTGTCCATGTTTTATCTAACTCGAGATGATTTGTCACCCACTAAGGTTGAGATAAGTCCTATTTTTCAAACATTAGATAGGTCCCCACCTTGGATTAGAGAGATTTACGTGCATAGGTTGTTAAACACTAATCATAGAAAACTCAACTTGTTAGTTTCAGCCACCACTGATTTTACATTATTCAAACTTTACTATTCGACGTGGTCACGTCATTTATGCCATTTTACTGGGTCTTAAGTTTGACATTGCATTGTCCATCTTTCGCCCAATCTACATTTCCCAATAAATGAAACATACCTGAGACTCATTGCCATTTGGTGTTCTCATCAACAATATATTGTTGAGACATGGTATAGTATTACCTTTGGTTGTGTCACACCAGTTGAATCCTATCTCTCGTATAAAGACTCGTAAATCCATGAGCCAATCTATTAACTCCACACAGGATGATCCTAACAATTCAAATTCCAGTAAGAGTTCTTGTCCCTTCACCATAAGCCAAGTATCCTTATCATTGATTCACTTGGAAGAAGAAGTAGCTGCACTTCGTGTGAAGTATAATACTCTTTTAACAGATGTGTAAGTTCTTATTGCAATATACATTGAAAATTTTCAATCTCTTCATCAAAAGATTGACAATTTGTCTACATATGAAGATGAACTCAAAGGCGCTATGGATAAAGACGCTAATGGCAGAGGTGCCAATGTAAGAAGAGGTGAAACTGGTCTTTTCTAGGCTGTTGTGACTATTCTCTCTATTTTGTAGTTGTCAATTCATGACAAAAAGGAAGAGATTATAGGATTCTTTTCTTTTGGTTATGGCTATGTATTTTTTTATGTATTCTAATGCTTCTGATCTTTATTGATGTTTTGTTAAACGTATTGTTGAATGTGACCTGCTGATGATGGTTTCATTTGTTTGGTTTGTTGTTTGGTCTTGAAATGATATGGCAATGATTTTTTGAAGGACTACGTTTTATTTTTTATTGACATCCCTCACACATGTATTATATTTCCTCATCTTGGAGTTTTGTTATGGAATTGCTAATAGGGAGATTGTAAAATCAATTTTATGGCAAATCTAAACAAATAACTAAAATTGGAAATGAGAGAAGATATCAGAAAATTTTTTGTAATGGGTTTTCTAAAAATAGATCAATGAACTCAGCATTGTGGTTTCTTGCACTTGTTGTTAGAGTTGTTTAGCTGCAATCTAATCTATTTCTCAGATAATTTTTCTAAATCTTTGTATGAACGATATACACAAAGTTTTTTTTTTAGACATATTTATACCAACTTGTGTATAGGTAATTGTTGAGCTCCCCAATTGCTTGTTTTCAATCCAAAAATGTGGCCTCCTTGAATGGAATTTAATTTTGTTTTTCTTTCATTTACATTTACTATTGATCGACTTTTATACTCTACTTGGAATATGTGGAATGGAAGTGAAAGAGAAGAAAAGAGTAAAAGTTTTGTTCTCTTCTAATGTTTGCTTTGGGAAAAGATATGGAAGAGAAATGTAAGGGTAAGGGGAGAGAAAAATTACTTTTCTTTACCTAAAAATTATCTCTTCTTCCCATTTTACTAGTTAATTTATTATTTTCTTCTTAAGAATCAAATAAGAAATCATTTAATTCTCAACTAGGTAGACAAAAAAAAAAATCCTACTTCTCAGTTTTTCTTCTCTAAATCAAGTGGCTTTGCCAATTTTAATGGGGTAAAATTCTTGTGATTTGATTGTTCTCCATCTTTATTTTTTTTTAAGAGGGGTTGGTGATCGCTCAACAGAAATATTTGTGACTTAGGCTTCTTTTGGAGTGACAAAAACCTTTAAAAGACTGTGAAAAATACTAAAAAACACTAAATGTTATTCACTTTTTAGCTCATGAAACTCAATATGAACTCACAACTTTTCTCACTTAATCTCTTTGTATCTTTGTTCTTGTAACTCCAAACGTACCCTTATTTGTATGCTATTAGACATATATATATATATCTATTTTAAAAAGAAAATAAGCTTTTCGAGAGAAGCCTAAAACGTAAAAGTAATACGTGTTAAAATTTGATTAGAGAAAGTTAAAAAAATTAACAAAAGTTAGAGTTTATTTTTATATTTTTTTGGGGTAAATTTTAGTATTTTGAGAAGAAATACATCTAAAATAGACTTCCTTTTATCAAATAAAAATTTGTCCATTGAATTATGAATTAAATGTACGATAACACATAAATGTCCTAAGTTTTAAAATAAAGTGAAAATGTTATTTATTCAATGTTGTATATGGTAGAGTTTTTTTCATATATATAATGCTAGCTTAATTGTGGTTATATTTTTGGCATGTTTGGAACATTTTTGTGGGGGAAAGGAAAATAATAAGAAAGTAAAATGAAGGGAAAAAAAATTAATTTTTCTTTTTTGGGTATGATTATAAAAAGCCAAGAAATGTATAAATATTTGTAATTTTTTTATTTATAATTTGTTAAGAATGAAAAAGTAACCAAAAAAGTGTAATTTTATTTAAGAGGTAATTACACTTTATCTCGTGATATCGTGCTTGAAAAGATGTGAGATCTTCTTAGTTTAAAAATTAACACATAATTTCCTAATGTTCTTGATTAAAATATAAAATTGTCTATTAAATTTTATGTATTTTTGCTTCATAAGTCAACATTAATTGAGTGGATTTTTTTAACAATAACAGATACATAAAAATAAATTTTTATTATTTTTTAATTAAAATGAACTATTATTTTATTTTTTAAGATGGCTTAATTTGAGTTTATTTTATTAAATATTACTTTTTAACAATTACATAGGAGTTTATATGACATAGATGATTGAAATTTAATTAAATTTAATATGTTTTGGTTAATTTTACATTTGACATCAAATTAAGCAATAATTGTTAACTTGTAGACTAAAAAGCATTAAATATATTTAACTTGAACTGTAAAGTCCAACTACCTTATTATTTTGGCAAGTTCAACAAAAAGTCCAGAGAGGCCTGTAGACAAACAGCAGGGAAGTCGATGGTTCAAGCATTGTATACATAAAGTAGAGAATAGGATAGTGTGGCTTGCAGCTAGGGGGCAGCAAAGGCGACCTTTCGACCCCCTGGCAGTGTATCTCACAGGCAGAGTGATGGGTAGGCGAGATTTCAGCCTTATGTATTTCAGACGTGGACCAGCCATGGTCAAAACTCTAATTTGAGGAGAAAGGCTCATAACCAGGGGGCAAGGAAGGTGACCCTTCAACCCTTTGGTGTACTCCACAAATTGTTAAGAGATTGTTAAAAGACAGCCAGGGCACCTACAATGGTCTTGAATCAAGTGGGAGAAGTCATTGCTCTACTTTGGATAGACCATAGTATTTGGTTCCCACTACGGACTTAGAAAACACAAAACTCACTTTAAGAAGAAGGTAAAATTTTAATCCAAATAAAAACACCCAATGGGACGAGGTAAATTATCTTTAAGAAGGTCAACGTTACAAATCATGGTTAAGGTTACAAGGTTATTAAACCATAATCCCAGATAATGAATAAGAATTCCCTAGCACTAATATTGTGCTTGAAAAGTATCAGACGAATCTTTCCATCAACTGCTGCACTTTGTAAATGCAAACTTGTTCTAAGTTCTTTGGTATTAAAAATTTATTCATTATTGAGTGCAACAGTAGTGTCATTGAATGCAATTTGGATCAACTGGCTAAAAATCTCATCTTCTTCTGTACGGCATTTCCTAGAAACATTAGGTGCACAACTATGAGTTCTCCAATAGTAATCTTATTGTTGCACCATTGCTGCCAGGACTAAATAATGGTAGTAGAGACTCTTCTTCTTTTTTCTTCTACTTCTTTTTCATAGCTACTATATGGATAATGGGAATATTGTTGATATTGGTAAAGAGTATGATGTGGCATCTACCGATCACGTCGATGAGTTGTATTACTCATAAGAGCTTGGGAACTACAAGTTGTTGGTCTCAGTAGCATGGCCGCACCATGAGATGATGCTTTACTTTCAATGTTAGCTTCATTAGGGGTATGGCCTTATAGAGAGGCAACACTGAGGTGTGGGATATTTCAGTTTTGCAAAGCGAGCACTGTGTTTGAAATTATCTGTAGCTTGGATAGTTTTTGACACTTGTGCAAAACATTTCTCAAAGGCCATGGTTCTTATCCCACGATTTTGTTCTATCTACCATTGTTAAAACCTGAAAAGAAGTAGGAATTAACAAAGTTAATGTCTCATCTTTTTATGTACAACTTCGTGAACTAAAAAACCAAAACTAGTACACTACTTATTGACTTTAAAAGCAAATCCTCTACCAGAAGGAAAATATCTAGGATTAGCTGATAAAAAGGATAGTAGATTTGTAATAAAGTAGCTTAAAAGATTAAATATTAGAAATACTAATAATGATCCCTGTACTTTCATTTGTTCTTTGTTTAGAACTTTGTTGTTGGTACAAACATAGAAAAAAAAAAAAAAAAAAAAAAAAAAAATCAATTTTCTTTGCTACCAAGGCACTAAAGAAGATAACACATGTCTCACCAGCCAAATATAAAAAAGAAGCTAAATAATTACATGGACCTGTTTTTGGCCTTATGAATTGTAACAAAATAACAAAGATAAAGAACAAAAGCTACAAGTAGCCAGCAGATAATTCTTATGCTCTTAACTTCTCAAAAAGACTTTTTTATTTTATGTTTAATGTAAATGTTTAAAAATTATTTTACCCACAATATTCAGACCTTTTGACATCTAAATCTATAAGGGTCTCAAGACATAACAAATAAGTTAACTGCAAAGAAAATTGATACCTAAAGCAAGATATAACTAGTGATCCCAAAGAGACTCAAGAATATCAACAAAGCAGTGGCATACCTGAGAAGCATTTGGATGAAAATATGCCTGAGGTGACTGCTACCATAAAGATTGCGGATTGAACATAATAGGTTGGGGCATGAATGACAACCACAAAGGTAACTAAGAAGAGCAATGTTAGTTTGACACTCAGAGATAAACTACATTCTTTGGTTGCTCATCATGTAAAAAAATAATTTTCAAAAAATGGACTAGACCACACAGTTAGAAAGGAAAATCTGGAAACAAGAAATTGAAATAACCAAAACCATTCTAAAACAGGTCTAACCTCTTTCTGCAAGACCATTTCAGTCTAAGGTTAAATTAGCCAATTCTGGTTATGTAGGACACTATGATTAGTGGTATTCATGAATCACCAATGCTTCTGATTTGTAGTTGCCATGGTCTTTAAGATTCATTGATGTTGCATGAATATGATTTTGTTGTTGATTCTACGAACAAACATATAAGAAATTCTTAAATAATTTAACATAATACAAGGAAGTTGAATCATATGGAAGTAAAATATATCGCAACAAATACCTTCAATGGCTTGTGCCCAAGCATATTGGACAATAACAATTTACTACCAAGCTTGTACTACCAGACTTAACTTACTACACATTAACAAGTAGCAAGAAATAATCAATGGTCAAGTACGCCACACTATAACAATTTATCCCTGTAATATCATATTAGGTTAGGATATTAACATGCAACTTGGTCACGAATCAGGTCGCATTATGCATTCATTTCTATGTCATCTGTGAGGACATCGTCATTAGTGTCGTCTTCTTCTAAGTCGTTGAGGTCTGTACGCTCGGTGTTAGATTGGACAGAAGCCAAGCTCAAATGGCTGGTAGTAAAGGCATTCATTGAGGCATCAAGGATTTGTTAATCACTGTCACGGTGTTTGTGGATGAAATTGTGGAGTGTTATGGTACAGCTGACTAGTACAACTTGGTCATCGAAGTTGTAGGGGGCATATTATGTAAGATTGCCCACCGAGCTTTCCATATGCTAAATGATCATTTGATCACACTATGTAGTGCTGAGTGCAGCTGGTTAAATCACTTAGTAGCATTCTTGGGTTCAGCTCCATGTCTGAATTGTTACAAGTGCATCTGCTTGCCCTTATAAGGTGCGAGGTATCCATGTTGGTTATTGTATCTAGCATCGACCAGCTAATATTTATCTTGAAAGCAGATAAAGAAGGAGACAAGATGTATATGAAGTTTAAGCTAACTTTAGCATAATGGAAAACAATTACGCAGCGTGCACCTCCAATTAGGTGTGGGAATTTTTGGTAGGGTCATTCACAACGGTCTTGAACACCCGGCTATCGTGCATACTTCCTTCCCATTTCATGAGATAAACATAAAGCGCTGCTCGAAGTCACAGACAACGATAATATTCTGTGTAAATATACCCTTCTGGCTATAATAGGTGTAGACTTATCACTAGGTAGAACATATGCAGTGTGTATGCCATCTAATGCCTTAATAGCTGTGTGATATCATATATTCATTAATATACAAAACGTTTTAAACTCGTTAAAATGTTGCTATTTATTACTTTGAATGGTCAATACTTTGGATTGTCACGGATTTTACCTGGCACTTGATTTTGGTTGGCATATGGTTATAGATAATCATGAGTGAGGTGCTTCAACGTGTCTGACTGTTTCTTTTGAGTGTTGGAACCTCTCCTATAGTTGTTTGTTTGACATCCTTAGAGCAGTTTCAGTTAAGAACATTGTGACACTTTCCTTAAGAGTTATTGCACTAGTTCGGAAAAGAGATAGTGTATACTTTGTAGTAAGTTTCTCGTATAGCTTAAGGAAATTGTATTTATTTACCCAACACATATTGTACAGTCATTTGGGGTGGCCCTTAAGGAGTTTCCATACTCAGGCCTTACCGAGAAGAGCTAATGTGTGGCACGGTTTTTTCAATAGAGATAGAAACATATAAATAATATGAATAACCAACAGATATCATCCGTCACAACTACACATAGATATGCGTAAAATATATGATCTTTAGACATAGAAAATATCACGCGGCTGTAACAAATATAAGAACAAACTCATCGTTAGGCATGCTAATAATAGGTTTGGACATGGAAATTATATAACATTATTCAATTCATAAAAGTAAGAATCAGTGGTTCTAGGGCAACATGATAATTGTTCATAATACAAAGAATATGAAATAAAGTAAACTATAAATTAGTAAAAGGGGGGTGGGGGGAAATAATCACTATTTGGATTGAAATTGAAATAATAAAGGGGTGCATACTTAGAAGGGGCAGTGGCAGGGTTGGTTTGGGACTCGTGGGTGGTGGCATGATAGACTTCTTTTGTTGGTAGTGTAGCCATGTAACCCACATGTCATAAACGACTTTCGATTTATCTATCTTTAAGCAAGTCTTTAGCCCCATGTGAAACTGGGAGTATGGTCCATAGTGAACCCCGAGATTGTAGCGAGCTTTGGTATACATCGGTCTATGTTACAACTGAGAGTATTGTGGATGAGGTATAGTGACTTATTACCCAGGTAGTAAGCGTCTACCATGCACTTAAGTATGTCATTCATTCGACTGCTTTTGGATACTCATCGGTGGCTGTAGGTGCACCTTTCAGCTACAAAGTCATCGTCGATGTGGTGCCTTTTACCATTGTCAAAACTACATCTATTAGTGTTAAATAAGGCAGCAAGCTCGTTCAAGTCCGGGGGATGGAACTAGAGGCTCCATGCTCGGATTGTTAAGTAACTGATGGGGTGGTAAGGCCGGTACAATGCCTTTCTCTGGTTGTGATAACACTCTAAAACACCCGCTCCATAAGGTCCTTATGGTCTGAACACTTCTCTGAAAATTTTAGTACTGCCAGGTTATGTTGGCCATAAGTAGGTAACGAATATTTAACAAGCATCGGCAATGAAATCCCTCACACGAAAAGGATATTCTTTATTGAAATGTAATAATGGGTAAGGAATATTAAAAACAAAAGTTACCACTGCCATTTGTTGCCACTAATGCTCTAGTGCATTGATGGTACCTTTCATAGCATCCCAACCAACTCCTGTGATTCTTGACCTTGGGGATTTCAATGTTGTCCATGCCCTCCATTTTTTTTACAACTTTTCAATATGGCTTTTAATTGGACTCACATTAGGCTTTTGCTTTTCCTAGTCTCCTAGTTGAAATCCTTAGTTACCTTGGCATACCTGGATAGATGGCATCCTCTCCATTGTCTACTCTCTAAATGGGTGGCCATCAAACTCAGTAACAACCATTCCTCTTAGAAATCCCACGTGGCATTGGCTCGGCATGAATGTGAAGAAGCCCTGAGCAATTGGACTCTAGCATTATTGTATGTACTCGTCAGTGTTGACCCAATCCAAACTAACAAAAGATATGACATTTGCCAAAAATAAAAAATAAAAAAACCCAACCATACTATTTAAAAAATATCAACAAATTGTAAAATATTTTAGTAAAATGTAACTGAGGTAGATAGGAGTGTGTTTGTATTCAATCTTCATTATGAAAATTTATAATTTAGATCAAAGTCCAAATTTATAGAATATATACTAATTTATTATATTCGTAGCCAAATAGTAGTTAATATATTGATTTTTAATATTTTCTCTTGCATCGTAAAAAGCAATGAGTATAGTGAATTTACAAAATATAAATTTTTGCTATTACCAATTTGAACTTTTTTAGCTGTAGTTGCAATTAAAAAATTTTTCCTCTACGTAACTAAGGATTTAAATCAATCATGTGATGAACATGATTATAGTTTAACAATTATTAAATTTGAAATCAACTTATTTATAGATCTTGTATTGTTGATTTCCATCTGATTTGTAAGAGGACAACATATCAAACTCGTTTTGATATGATTAGAAGTAACCTGAATCGTAAATGTGTATAAATATATTTATAGATAATACTTGATTAACCACATTGAAAATGGTTGCTCCAAGCCATTGTCATTCCTAACTGGTGTTTCTCTAAGTTGCCATATGTTTAGGAGGCATTTTTAAATGGAATGGCAATGGCCAATTTTGTAAGAGATATGACCCTCTTTAATTCATAACCTAGACATAAAATCTGAACTTAGCAATCTACATACAAATCATTAAGATGTGTATGAAAATTCTAATTAGAAATCATATATAACAACTATCAACTAAACAAATTTAAAATTCAATTAAGATACCAACTATGATTCAATAAAAGAAGTCAATCACAAATACAAAGCTTAAAAATGACAAGTACAAGTAAAAAAGGTTAAAAACTAATTTCAAATATGCTCATACCTCTTGAACCTAACCAATTCAGTTTGAACAGGATAAAGGGAACCATTGGAAGGGATTTTTGTTTCACCTGTTCTAAACTAAGACAGAACAGGAGATCTGCTACAAAAAATAAGGTCCTTGGACTAGTGAATCAACGCACACGTGAGATGAATCTAGTTTTATATTTTGATACAAATAGTAGGAAAAAAATAGGTGAACAACACGTTTTGTAAGCAAACCCATAATGCCCCAAATATGAACAGGGATGAGTAGATACATACCTACATGATGACGTCAGATCGTGGGGAAGAGAAACAAACAGTGAGGTGTGTTAAGGACGAAGGTTGTAGTGTCATCGAGAAGAGAAATCGCACTTACTTTGCTTGATTGAAACCAATACATGTGTTTCGTCTCTTCCGTTGTAACAAGAACACAACCCCCTAGGGCTTCTGTTGAAATTGACCCTCTCTGTATAAGTTGGGGTAGCAATCTGGCAGAGGACCTTTCAAAACACGATCGTTTTGATTGATATAGGTTGTTGGATTGTTTAATTTCCAACAACTGAATGAATTTTGCATTTAATCAGAGTTGGAACGATTTTCTATGGTTTCTTCTCAAAACTGTTACAATGGATTACTTTCTAGGCTACTCCAATAGTTTATGTTTTTACCTTACATCTCGAACTACAAATCACCTGACACATTTTACATTTTTTTCTTTTTAGCCAGTTTGAACGTTTCTTTGTCACCTGTTCAAACAAAATTTTTAGTAGATTTTGATGAATCTTCCAAATGCCAAAAAGTATCTTATGTATTGCACTTTTTTTTTTTTTTTTAATTCTTTTAAAGTACTTTTTTGGTGGTCCAAACAGCCCCTACATATTCAATCATATTATCAACATTTAATTGCGAAAGAACTTATATTCGATTCGCCCCTGCTAAGGAATGGCACAAGATAGATAATAAATTACATCTCAACTGCTGTTTGGTTTCACAGAAGCCAACTTAAAAAAACAGATATTTTTTTTTTAAAGAAATAGCTAAATCTGTTTGACTTGAGCTTTTAGTTTTTTAGCCTTTTGGCTTCGTAAAATTACTTACATTACCCATGCATTTATTATCTAGTTATATTCATCTATTAACGTTGCTCACTCTGCAAATAAAGAGTGGAGGGTTAATTTCATAATTTCACACCTTCTCAGAAGCTAATGGTATATTTAGAGTGATAAAAAGTGAGATAAAATGAGATAAAGAGATAAGTTATGAATTCATAATTCATGCAGTGAGATAATAAGTGAATAAGTTTTTGAAATTTTAAAAATTTTCAAAATTTTTTACGTTTTTTAAAATACTAAACGGTGCCTAAATGTTATTAGCTAAAAACAACAAGGTCAAACACTAGGACAAACGCCAACTTTTTCATCAAAAAGGTAAAAGCAGCTTCTTGCTTCTTGAAACCAAATAAACCCAAAATCTATATAAATAAACTATAATACTTGCAATATTCTTCTATTCCGTTCTTTTCAAATGAGCGAAGTTGAGCAAAAAAGAGCTACACACCAGACTTGTATCTTTTGAGCAAACAACATATAGTCTAAAGGTTTCAATTGGGAGCGTGCAGTGTTAACACAACCCTTTTGATCAATCAGCCGTCATTTCAACTTGTTTAATCTATGTATCCAGCTTCCGACGGTTGGAGATCTTTATGCTTCTGTGTGCTGTGTTCTGCCAACCTCGTTTTAAAATTAATTTTTCAAGATTTTATTTTGGAATTGTAATTAAAAAAAAAAGCATGTATTTGAGTTGTCTTTGTGCCTCCATTAACAAAGTAATATTTATAAAATAAGTTTATAAATTGTAAATTAATTAAGTTATTATGATTATGATTATTATTTTCTTAAATAGTGGGCCGGACAATGCTGACTTGAACTTCTTGTTTAGCAGGTCATGCCGTGATCGCTCTTTTGAGCCTAATGCTTGGCACAATCCATGCAATAGAGTTTGTTTGCTTGGCAACAAATAAATTAACTTACAAAAAGCTTCAAAAATTTGGCCAGTGTAGGCCTAAATCACCATAATCCAAGTCAGCGTAACCTAGAATTTAATAGGTAAGATTGTAGCGTAAGCTAAAATCTAACAAGTAAAATTACTTATTTGCTCGACTAATTTGTAGATATGTAAAGTGACATGTGAAGTATTAGCAAAAACACCTCCAATGGTTGCCGGTGCCGCTAATAGTCAGCTTCGGTGAGACAAAGAGAGAGAAAGAGAGAGAGAGAAAGAAAGAGTCGTAGTTTGTAGAGAAGGAGACGAAAGAAATGAGAATTAGGAGGCAAGTTAGGGGATAAGGTTTTTTAGGAGTTGGATCGAATCGAGTAGGGCAGGTTAGGGATAGCGCTTTCTCTTTCCCATTAATCTCTCTCTTCCATCATTGTCTCTCTTCTCTCCAGAGGTATCAACAAACCTTGCGGAGCTCTCTCTACAATGGTACTCTTTTTTTTTTGCCTCTACATCTCTCTTTTTATGCTTTTTTTAGTTTATGTTCATGGGATTATGGTGCCTTATCTTCTAGGCTTGTTTTTGTATATAGGTCTCTCTTTGATTTTTCAGTGTAGGCGGTCCCTCTAGTTGTTTTTTACTTATTTTTTTTTTTTTTTTTTGAAAAGTTAATTTTGTCCATGTTATGTACAAAAACTAAGGTATTTATGAGGCTATATTTATAATTTTAATATGATATATTTCTCAATTTACATGAAAAACCATTTTGATTTTTGGGTTTCAAACAAAGCCTACACACACTTTAAGCATCCCGTCTCGGCCCAATTTAGCCCATTCACACATCTACTATAAATCCACCAGCAAAGTTCGATTCTGCGGCCATCTATAGCAAAACTTCCATATACAAGTGGAATTAATTTAACGAATTTAATAAACAAGACTTAAATGTCGGCATATAAAATTATAACATTTTCATAAATTACATATATAAATTATTTTATTAATTTTTTTATTATTTTAAACGAATTTTGTTTTTTTTTTTTTTCTTTGTATTGAGATTATGACAAGTTACATACAAAAATGAAGTATGTTCTAATTCTTTTGGTCTCAAAGGCATAAGTTACAATCTTAATATATTGTATTTTGTTAATTTTACATGCTTTAGTTGTGATATTAACTAATTTTTCTAATTATATAAAATTATAAATATCATATTTTTATTGAATAAAATTCCCTATTTATTTATATTTACTCTGTTGTTATTGTCTAATTAAGTTATGACATTAGGGTAAATTGTTTATCAGAATAAACTTACAGAAACTGTCATTTAAAATCTCCCGCTTGAGAGATTACATTGGTAAATTGGAAATGCTTTTTCAATCACAGCAAGGTTTTCCTATTTTTCTTCTCACAACTATTAAAAAAAAAATAAATTTGGGCTCTATTTGTTCTAAGGTAAAATATTTATTATATTTTTATTCATGTGTTTTAAAAAATATTTTCTTAGACTATGAGTAATATGTTTTTCAACATAAAATAATTTACACTTCTTCTTCTTCAAAGAAGAGGAAACCAACTACTCCAAGAACTAGAACTATTTTGGAATTTTTGGATTATCAAGTGAGCGACCTTAGCCTTTCAAAAAAAAAAAAAAAAAAAAAAAACAAAGTGGGTGAGC
>JAVXUM010000023.1:9879818-9892242 GCA_035590655.1 Pouteria glomerata
GAGCAAGATTGCGAAAAGATTCGTACGAGTGATTCGCAGAGAGTCTTAGTAGAATCTTGTAACCCGTTGATAGTAGGAATTCATTAATAAGAGGTTTTTCTCCCTGTGATAGGGTTTCCTCCAATCTCTGGTGATTAATCTTTTCATTGTTAATTGCTTGGTTTGGATTTTTCAATATATATAACATAATATGCCTTTTTTGTATAATTTAAAATTTATAATTTTTAAGACTTTCTCACATTTGTTTTAGAACAAAATGTTCCTCTCTTGTTGTGCATCTTGTTCAGTAGGTTATTAAAAACTCAATTATTTGTCTCAGTTATTTGTATAGTATATTTAGTGAAAAGTTTTACGACACAAATATTCAATAACCTAAGTTGTGAATAACTTAAATATGCATTTTCAAGATGACAAACAAAATTTACTTGTACTAATTTTGTTTATATCACCATGTAGAGTTTAGACACATACTCAAGTTATTGTTGTAATAACAAGCCAATCTAACTTCAAGCAAAATAGTTTATATATCTAATATGATTATAAGTTAAAGTATATCTTTATGCAAGGATAGAATAGGTATATAAAATTTGTATTTTATTTGGTTTTTCATTTTCACCCTATAAATAGGATTGATTCCCATTATAAATATACACATAAATACACATAATTTTCTACAGATTTCTTTATCTAACATGGTATCAAAGTTGCAGTTCTTCAACCTCTCAACTTCGTCGCTGATCCGACGCTTGCTTTACCTGGTCTAATGTTTGTCCGACCCAATCCTGTCGCAGTTTTTCACTACAGACTTGTTGGACTCCAACCACATATAACTCGAGTTTATCGCCATCATGGATCTTTGCTTCCTCTCCCAATCCTAACTCTACTCTCCTTTTGCTCCGACAACACATTCAATCCCCAGCGTTGCGACCATGAGGTCATGCCCAAAATAGACAACTCCATCTTCAACAACTCGGCAGCAAGTCGAAAACAGACTTATTCTCGCCTCTATCTCGCTCCCCAATCCTCTGTTGGTAAAAATCAAGTTGGTTAATTTTTTACCGCCTTGTGTTTATGGAAATGTTAATATATATTTAATATGATTGTGATATGTTAATGCATATCTCTACATTGATTAGAATATATATATAGAATTTGTGTTCTATTTAGTTTCTCAATTTCACTTGTAAAATGGGATTGATTCCATTGCAAATATACATAGAAATATATACATATATATCTTTTTTTTACAAGTTTTTTCTCCTCCTTTTATCTAACAACACTTACAAGAGAAATAAGTGAGAAAATTACATAAAAGAGTGTTTGAAAGAACATTCAAGTGAGAAAACTACGTAAGAGAGTGTTTAGAAGAACATTCGACTAATTGATAACTTAAAGATTTGGTACACCGATAATGCTTATGAGCCTTTCATATCTATACTTTATTTATATTCTTCTACCTCATCCAGATAATGCTTATGAGCCTTTCATATCTATACTTTATTTATATTCTTCTACCTCCTCAATGGATGGTAGAAGTTATTTCAAATGAATGATATAGATTCATTCTTTAGAATTTTCTAACTAAAAATCTCTACGTAATGAATCAAGAACCCTCTACAGAATTCTCTACTTATTTACAAGCTTTTCAAAGTTAGCTTTTCCCTTTCCAGGAATCTCTTTAATCTATATTATTTCTTATGAGTATGTACAATGTTTTAGAATATCCATATAACTTATAGGAAATTGACTCCCAAGAAAAGTGTAAGACACCCTGGATCTCTATAACACTCCAAAACATTTTAGAAAAATTCAGAAATCCTTAAGGTGATATTTCGTATATCTATTTTGAATTTATTTTTTATTTTATGTTTTTTAAAAATTAAAAAATAAAGCTCAAAACACATTTTGTTACTTGTAATTTTAAAATCTGTTTTAGAAAATAGAAAATATATTTACACATAAAATACGAAATAACTAAAAATTGTTTTGAGCGTTTCAATCCAAAATAAGGAAAATTTTAAAATACGAAAAATAGAAAATATTAAACTAAATGCATTTTTTGTTTTTTTTTTTATTTTGAGATTTTTAAAACAGAAAATAAAAAAACAAAAATAAAAAAATAAAAAATATAAATATAAATATAAATCAAATGCCACCTAAATAATTTTTGAATTAATGGGTATTCAAATTAACGTAATCAAATGCGGAATGTGATATAAGGCGGCAGTTCGTAACAATATGAAGCCTGCATGATTCAAGTGCAGGTCCTGTTTATATATAAAAATATTCAGTAATGTTATAAATGCACTTGAAATCGAAGCATTGCCTGAATTAGAAGTGGTTTGAAGCTATCCAATTTCTATGTTTCTTTGTCGGCTCAAGAGTTTTTTTATTTCACTGTGTAAATTCATGTAATATTACGCGCAAAAATAAACTTCCTCAAATTTGTTGCTAATTATGTGTTTTTTTGATTTGATGAATCTCCCAAAGGCCTTTCAAATATGATACTTGAGTTCTTATTTTATTTTACATTTTTGAATTTTATTGTTAAAAATTATTTAGTTAATTGAAAAATATTTAGTAGAACATTCTTTTGTTCTATTGTGGGGTGTGTTTGAAATGATAAAAAATGAGATAAATTATAAGTTTATAATTTGTGCAGTAAGATAAAAAGTAGATAATCTTTAAAAAATTTTAAAAATTTTCAGAAATTTTTAAAAATCTATAACAAACCAAACGAAACCGTAGAAGGTATGTATTATGAATCTTTTTAATGAAATTATTTTAGTATCTAAGTACTTAGCATCATGGTTTAGAGGTGTAGTCACGGCCATTGCATCGGCCCGAAAATATTTTATGAGGTTGTGGCGTCACAACATGGTATCGAACAATACCCAACTTTTCGCATATTTTATCTTAAAATTTCAAAAAATTATGAAAAATTTGTAAAAAATTTAAATAATAAAGTTAATGTATTATATAACCAAATATATAGTAATTATTTTATTAAACTAACTACTTAAAACATGCGAACGAACTAATTAATTTCAGTCACAATAATTAATATTCTATTTAATTTTATTCATTATATATTGATCACAATAATTAATATTTTATTTAATTTTTTTAATAATATATTAGTTACAATGATTAATAATTCATATTTTATTAATTTGAATTCAAAAAAAAAAAAAAAAAATAAGCTACTACACTTTATAATATGATTTGTAAAAAAATATTACAAAACTATTTAAAATTACAAACTTACATTTTTATAATTTGTTTCATCAAAAATAATTATAAAATTATCGAATAATGTCTAAGTGTGTTTGATAACAAAAATATATTATTTACTAAACTCTTTACCTATAGTTAGTTTTTTTTTTTAATATGTAATGATTTAAAATTTAAATATTGAAAAAAAAAATTCACAAGGCCTTTTATAGGAAAAAAAGTAAAAAAAAAAAGACATATAATATTGTTATTATCTGTGATGATCTAACGACGACGAGGCTGAGGCAACGACTGGCGACCGACGAGCACTAACGACATCAACATTCACGAATATCTAGATCTAATTGCCATTTGCAAAATTAGGTCTCTCTCACTCTTAAATTTGAATTTTCGTCATTTTTCATCTCGCCCTTATATTGTCCAGACAGCCAAAATTTCACCACAAATTATTAAACGTATCAAACGTGTCAAGGTATCGTTAATATCTCGGAGTGTCACGGCCGAGACAAAACAATTTGCACTCTTAACGAGATTTTTCAATGCGATCTGAGATCACGGCAAGACATCGATACCGAGACCAGACGCCAACAACCACACTTTGCACATGCCCCTTCCACTAGTGTGTGTGGGCCTGCATAGTATACAAACCCATCGACGCCATTGAGCGGGCCCACGTCGCAAAAGAATCGGTGTATGGTATTGAATTGTCTTTGCAGAATTCTAAAATGAACGCAGAAATTGTTTAAAATCTTTTTTTTTTTTTTTAGAAAATTGCTGGTTTCCAGGAATGCTTTGAAATTATTTACAAACAAGATTTAAACAATCACAATTTAAAAAAAAAAAAAAAAAAAACCATCAATTTTGAGCTCGAGGGACTTGCATCATAGAAGAAAATTATTCCCCCGACCCTGCTAGAAATTCTCTCTAAACAGATCTATTACAACAAAGCAGAACAATCGTGGTCCAACCAATCTTAAGGTAAGCTTATTAAATAAATATGTATCTATATATATATCATCTTCAATGGGGGTTTGCCATTCCTTATTTATGAGTTCTCTCCATCTCTAATGGGGTTTTTGCCATTCCTTATATCTGAGTTCTCTCCATCTCTACCAACTAATTCCGAATAGAGTTCACGTACAACAACAGAAGAAGAACTCATTTTGTTAAAACGGGGGTTTCCATCTTTTGCTTCGTTCCATTGGCTGCCAAAATTTATCAGAAGACTCCTACAAACGTGGCTCCAGCAAAAATGAGGAACAGCCCTCCACCCAAGTACCCAACCTGATAGGAAATTTTTTGTTGGTCAGCCAAAGTTCCCAACTTCCAATAAGGAAAAATAATTGAGGTTTAAGAAATTTTGTTCGTACCAATTTTTCAGATATGTAGTTGGCTAGAAATGCTCCTCCAACAATGGCGATTGAAGTTGCAAGAAGATGTCCAGCAATTGCTCCGCTTGCCACACCCCATGGAGACTGTTGATGATAAGAAGAATTAAAAAAAAAAAAAAAAAAAAAACAAATGGAAGTTCGTGCAAGTTTGAAGAGCAATGATGTTCTTAAAGTGGAAATTTTATAAAATTTGTACCTGAGCAGCACCAAGGGCAATTGTTGCTAGCATCGAGCGATCTCCCCATTCCTAGAAGCAAGGACAATATAATAAAATTGGAATGCATGTTTCATGACAAAACCTCCTTTAACACTTTGGAAGCAACCAAATGATGTTGCTGAGTGGATGATAACAATAACACTAAGATTTAAACAAATGTCTAGATATTTATTTTTCATTGAGAAAGGAAAATCATAGAAATGTAATCTACGTCATTTTGCCACTAATCACATAAGAAAACGCCGGAATTGTTGATTAAAAAAAGCAAAAAGTCCCAGATTATGACAATACAATAACAGTCCACAGTCAATAGCAGAAGTCAGCATTGACAACTGCAAATAATTTTGGCGAATATAAAAATAAATAAATAAATAATTGTACATTATTTCAAGTCTGAACAAGTAGAAAATGAAAATATTTGCCACAAATAGGAGAAGATAAAGATGCTTACAGCAAAAAATACAAGGCCGAATGACTCGCACAAAATTTCAAGTGGATTTGAAAGTCTTTTTGACACCTGTAGACATCACAAACAGCATTCCCAATAAGTCTTCCATACTGCACAATGTGCACGCCCATACATGCAGAGACTTTGAAGAGGACATGGCATGCACAGAACATGTCATATTTTGAACAAAAGAAAGCATGTAAAAAAGAAGAATCTCATTCCCTAATAAAGCCTTGCAAAAGAAACTGAGGGCATTAAGGTATTACCTTTTCCTTCACAAGCTCCTCTGCTTCGATGTATTCACCAAGTTCAGGGCTGTTCTTATTGCCACTCTTAATTTCATTTGATGGAAGGTCCCATGCATCTTTTATTGATTTGAGTCCAAAGAACATTAGAAGAGTTATTGCTGCATATTCTCCAATAGGCAAGGCTGTTCATAAGACGACATAATGGCTAGATCAGAATTTCTTACACACAACAGGAATGTAAGCAGATCTAGAAAATCCCAAGTTATAATATCACAAACATGAACATGGTGAAGGATCTTGAGGTGAAAATAGCAACTCCTGACATAAATCAATTGTGGCCGTTGAACTTGTTTAGCAGCCTCTGACTTAGTTAACCCTGTGAAACTCAATGCCAGAAAAAGATAGATCTACTAGCCCTAACTGTGACATTTAATGAAAAAGTAATAAAGAGACATTGACCTAGTTATTGTGCCTTCTCCTGCATTCTACTGCAAAGGATCTTTGCTGTCTTGAAATTTTATCAGATAGCTCCTCAAGAAATACAATCAATGCTTGAGATGAATTGCATGGTTTCTGGCTAGATGGAATTACAAGTGCGTCCAATATGAGATAGATGTGATATATGTTATCTAGCTGGAGTTAAATTAGTTGAACAATCAATATTTTTCAACAACCCATCGTAAGTCCAAACATTTCCTATGTTTTATTTTCTTTGGAAGAAAGGAAAATAAATATAGCACCAGTCTTGCTGATGTATGAGATATGATTACGACTTTTAAGCTGTTACCCAGCATCGAAACATGCAGTTATCTTAATGGTGTTCTAAAGTTTGTAACATACTTGTCTGAAACTGAGCCGGCACTGAATGGAATATCCGTCCTATTACGACTGACAAGACTGCCATAAGTGAAAGAGCTCCCATGGATCCCAAAAGAACCTGGACAAGGATCCAACAACTTGTGAGGATAATTAATTTTTCAAATATTTGAGTAGCCTTTAAGCATAGTTGTTAAAATATAATTTATATAAAAAAAAACACTGCATTAAATTCTAGTACCGAAATATAACCAATTACAGTCTAACGAAAGAATGGAAAAGATACCCACGGCGAGCAAATATAGTTGTCAATACCGTAGCATACTGGATAGAAAATGGTAAAAGTATTGTGTTCCGTAACGATAGTTATTCCAGTGCTACCAGCTTGTACAGGGATTTTTCACATTGTACTGGGATTTCTCGGATTGTACTGGAAATTTTTAAAATTCTTGAATATTTTTTTATTTTTATGATTTTTAAGTTTTCCTAAACCTTATAGAACTAAGAATGATAAAAAGAAAATTCTTCCCATTTTTCCTCAGGGCCACTGGAGGGTTTACCCGGTCGTTAACTTCAGGGCCCTTAGGGAATAGTCGAGGTGCGCGCAAGCTGGCCTGGACACCCTGAGTTATCAAAAAAAAAAAGTATTTACTAACTGGATTTTAATAGATACTGGTGTTTCCCTGCACTGGAGATGTTTTGACTACTTGTTTAATTGTTCCACTTTGGTTCAAATTGTCACGTTCAGCCTTTAGAAACATTTTGACATTTGAAACTACCTGAGTGTCTAGATGCATTATGTTGTTTTTTATTAATTTCCCATGGTCAATTTTATATAAAATCACAGATAACATAACCTATGACAGAAATGAATTAAGAAAGAAAACTCATATAGTCGGTCCCAACTTGTTCGAGACTAAGCTTTGTTGAGTTCAGGGATGGGGCTAAAGAAGGCCTGAAGACGTGAATAAGCCAAAACTTAGCCTGGTCGGCCTGTATATGTGATTGTTTCTACATATGAAATATGCTAATTGATCCATATATAAGTTTCTTGACTCAAATCTGCATCAATGTGTGCATCTGCTGTTGGTTCTTGAGATTAATGGCCGTAGTTTATTAATTTTCTCGTTCTGCAACTAATTGAATCCAGAGTCAGGAACTACAATGATTTTACTTTGACTTCGTGTTTTTGTGCTATATTTCATGTATCAGAAATGTGTTAATGCTATTCCCTTTTTTTTTTTTTTAATCACATTCCGAAATATCTGATAAAATATAATAATAGACTTTTTGTATCTCTGGCATATAATGATATAATCAAATTTATGGAGAAGTTTTAGCATTTTTCTTTTTCCAATTAGGGTTGCCTTGTTCAGGTTTATTTGGGTGAGAAAAAAGAATCCAAACTTTGCTTTACTTGGAAGCAGCAAATGCCTTCTCAAAAGATTGAATCCGGTCATCAAGACACTGTTCATGACGTGGTGATGGATTACTTTGGTAAGCGTCTTGCCACAGCATCTTCAGACTATACCATTAAGATAATTGGGGTGAGCAACTCAACCTCTCAACATCTCGCCACCTTAAGTGGTCACCAAGGACCTGTGTGGCAGGTGGCCTGGGCTCACCCCAAATTTGGGTCCCTTCTTGCTTCCTGTTCTTATGATGGGAGGGTCATAATTTGGAGGGAGGCCAACCAGAATGAGTGGATTCAAGCCCATGTTTTTGATGATCACAAATCTTCTGTGAACTCTATTGCTTGGGCTCCTCACGAACTGGGCCTATGTTTAGCGTGTGGATCCTCAGATGGCAATATCTCAGTTTTCACTGCAAGATCCGATGGTGGTTGGGACACATCACACATTGACCAAGCTCACCCCGTTGGTGTTACATCTGTTTCGTGGGCACCTTCAACCGCTCCTGGTGCCCTCGTAGGTTCTGGTTTACTTGATCCTGTCCAAAAGCTTGCATCCGGTGGTTGTGATAATACTGTAAAAGTGTGGAAGCTTAACAATGGAGTTTGGAAGATGGATTGCTTCCCAGCTCTTCAAATGCATACTGATTGGGTTAGAGATGTTGCTTGGGCGCCTAATCTTGGACTTCCTAAATCAACAATTGCAAGTGCTTCACAGGATGGAAGAGTTATAATATGGACTGTGGCAAGGGAAGGGGATCAATGGGATGGTAAGGTTTTGCAGGATTTTCAGACCCCCGTTTGGAGAGTCTCATGGTCCCTGACTGGAAACATACTGGCTGTGGCTGATGGGAGAAATAACGTGACCTTGTGGAAAGAAGCAGTAGATGGGGAATGGCAACAGGTGACAACAGTTGAGCCATAAAGTTTCACGCTTTTGATCATCTGTCACGATTGATCTTTTCTTGGGTCTTCTTCTTCACCTTCCAATATAGCATTAGAGGCTTATGCTTCTCTTCACCCCTTCCCCCATCTTCTGATTATGGTCTGATACTTAGTTTGAATCCTAGACAGTAAAAAATTTCAGTTTCTAATATCTATCGGATCCATTGGAACATATGAATGTTTATGAATATCTTCATGGTAGCTACATACGCTTGCCTGAATGTTTGAAATACATCTCTCATATTTGGTGAAGTATTTGCTTGCGAGGTTCTCTTAGCATAACATTTTATTTTTATTGCTGCAACCCTTGGAAAATGTTGCTTCCTGCTCATTCTGTTTTCTGTATGGCATGTAACTTGATGCCTAAACAATCCAAGCCTTACGATGTTGCAAATGTAGCCATGTTTGTATTATTACTTATGTGGGATCGTACTAGAACTGATGTACTAGATTCCATTAAATCCGTAGTTATGCGGTGACTTTAAGAATTGTGTACTTTTGCAGGGCCCAAACGATAGGCTGAGTTTGGAAAGAAAAAAAAAATGTTAACTTTTTTTTTTTTGATAGTTGGTTGCTAGTTAATTATTAAAAATTTATTTTTTTTCTTTTTTGGTGTTTGGGAAAGAAAAATTAATTATTTAGTAGTTAGTTTTTTATTTTTTTGTTAATTTGATATTTTTGTCTTTCAATACTTAGAAAAAGTTTAAAATGTAAAAGGATAAATTTGATTATTTTAAAAGAAGTAAAAAAACTAATGAGCTACTAGTTTATTTTTTCAAATGATCATTTATGTCGTAGCTTAAGTTTTTTAATTCTTGTGTTGCATTCCTTTTGCTTTCATTAAAAAACAAAATAACGTTTGTATTAAGGAAGGAAAATAAATTATTTTAACGGGTTGTTGGAAGCTCCAAAAAATTTCAAATGTTTTAATTTTTTTAAACTCCAAAAAATTTCAATTTTTCAAAAAAAAAAAAAAAAATGTCAGAATTCATTTAAACAAATTATTATAGTGTGTTTTAATGAATTTTGATAGATTTTTGAAAAAATTAGACTGATATTTATATGAAAAAATTTTATAAAATTCCAAAAATTTTAAGATTCTTTACTAAAATTTTATCATGTGTCACTTTATATAATTTTTAATAGTTTTATATCAAATCAAATATAAACATCTAACCATAAATTCCAACAAATTTCACTTTTGTTGATTATTGGTTTTTCATTACACTACAAGCGGCCGATTCCATGAATGCTGTGTACTGGAACATCTGTTGACCACAAGGTTTCCTAGACTGTATCGGTTGCTCAGTCGAACCTTCTGCTGGCAGCCGTTGCTTATGATGTAAACTGGTTTGAATGATTATGGTTTTCATGGCAAGCTTATTCCCCCATAATGTTACTCCCAAGGCAACTGCAATGATTCAATGACCCCGAATGCAACCAAGAGCTGTGCTGCCATGCACAGATGAGCAGCAGCCAGAAACTGTAAAATCGTGGCTCTTCAAGCATAGCATTCCTCAAGAATCCAATTAACGGTCAACTGATGGAGGATTGAGGTCACTTTCAATCCACTTCTAACGAGCTGGCTGGCCACATTGGCCTCAACGGACACGAACATATGTACAGCTGTTCGGTAACGGGGTTCCCTGGCATGAGTGATCAGACGTCTCCATCATGGAAAAGCACAATTTGATTTTAGCTTTCGACATTTACGCGTTCTAGATGGGGAGGAGATTTTGTTTGTTATATTCCTCCCAATCTCAAGTTGCCTTGCAAGTCTAACAAAAGTTCTTTTCTTTTTCTTTTTTTGTTTTTGTTTTTTTGGGTAGAAACCTCTCCACCCACTTTTGAATGGGAAATTCAAGGAAGAAACTGCACCAATTTTTGCACTAATTGCGTTTATGAGCTCCTTCTATTCCACAATCCGCATCGATGCATCTCCAGCCTTGTATTGGGCTTAGTCAAGAGACTCGATGTTTAAATTGAATTGGTGTACTCATCTCTTTCCATATGGGCTAGCGAAGGATTCCAAAAACGCGTGTCTGGTTCATATTGGGTTACAAGAAGAAAATGATACCCGTAATATTTTGTACTTTTAACCATATTTGATAAATCTCAAAAAAATTTAAATAAATTAATATTTCCTCGTCATGGAAACTAAATAGTAAATATTAAAAAATTATGATAGTAAAAGGTTAACGTTTATTCACACATGCACTAAGAGGCAGTTTGGACGTAGAAATAAAGTGAAATATTTGATATTTTTTTTTGTGTTTTTTTATGAGTTGTAATTTTTGATGTGTTTGGTGAATAAAAGTGTAATTTTTAACAATTTTTTTGTAACTTTTTGATAGTTGATAAAATTGTTACTGTAGCAGAGCAGAAAAGTCACAACTTTTGAGTGTTTAGTAAAATTTTTTACTGTAACAGAGTAGAAAAGTGAAAAAAAGTGGGGCCCGCTATAATAATTATTTAATATAGCAGAGCAGAAAAATGAAAAAAATTGTGAGTTTGCCAAACGCTCAAATTATTGTAGAAATGTCAACTTTTGGTATTTTTTTGGTGTTTCTTGAACCTCCAAACGGGCTCTAAATATGATGAGCTTAAAATGCGTTCCAAATTATCTTAAAAGTTTTCAAATAAATCATTTATTTTTTAATTTCAAAAAGAAAATACAATATGTTGCATCTACTTAAAAATTTGTGTTTTATTTTATAATTTTTGAAAACATATCAAAGCTTCAACATGAATTCGAGAATTATTTGTGAAATTCAAAGATAGTTCATCAATTTTTTAAATATACTAGGGGGCTGTTTGGTGCTGGGTTTTTTACTGAAAAATTCTGAAAATCTCTAAAAGTTTATCTTATTGTACACATTATGAACTCATAATTTATCTCACTTTTTATCACACCAAACACCCATATGATTGGCATTTAGGTAGCGTTTGGAGTGATAAAAAACAAGAAAAAATTAGAAAAAATATAGTTTGAGTTGATTTTAGGCGTTTAGCATCTAACATAATTTTTTGGAGAAGAATAGTGATTTTTTTGTACTGTTAGAGTAAAACCGTAAGAACGATTTCTCAAATTTGTTCTTACAGATTCAAAAAAATTAGTATAAAATAGCAATAATGGTACTCATTTAAAAGTTTTCAACTTGAAAAAATATGATTGTCAAAAAAATTTACGCATTCGATTAATATTTTTTTAAATTTTTTATTTCTTTAGTGAAATATTGAAATTTTTAGAGATAAGTTATGAGTTCATAATGCGTTCAGTGAAATAAGTTTTACAGATTTCTTGAGATTTTCAGAATTTTTTTTTCATTTGTTTGCAAACCAAACGCTCCCTTACTAGTTTAGGGTTCATAATAAATTTGAGTAATTTTTAAAAAATTGAAAAATTTATTACTATGCGACCACTAACGGTTTGTTCCGTTGATTAGGTCTCGTTAATTTTAAAACTTCAATAAACTAATCAAAACCCTGAGTTATATTATTACTGTTGTTGTTATCACAACATTTGTTCTTTTAATTTTTTTAACCTCATATCAAACACACCTTCAAATATTAAGGTAATTGTGGATTTGATTTGAAGTTCTAATATTAAAAAAAAGGGGGGTAATTTTTATTGCATTAAATAAGGTTAAAAAGTTGTAAAAATTTAATCATATATAATCTTAAAAATTATCAAATAGTAAATTATATTTCTCA
>JAVXUM010000023.1:9892342-9903901 GCA_035590655.1 Pouteria glomerata
TAACTTCAGGGCCCTTAGGGAATAGTCGAGGTGCGCGCAAGCTGGCCCGGACACCCTGAGTTATCAAAAAAAAAAAGAAAATTCTTCCCATTTCTTATCAAACTATGAAACAGACAAGATTAAATCAGTTTATCATAATCAACATCAATATAAAATACTTACCAAAAAAAAAAAAAAAATCAATATAAAAATGTAAAATATGTTATTTACAACTTGTATTTTATACTAAAATTACAATACTTATTTGAACAATATGTTATTTTCTATTTTTACTTACAAATATATTTTGTTACTACAATAAATCCGGAAAAATATGCCGAAACAAACCACCACCAGTACATATCTTAACAAAACTCTAAGCAGTACACTATCCAGGTGCATGATTTACAAGTATGACAGTGAAGAACAGACAAGAGTCATTCTAGACATGACTCCAAGTTAGATATTACTAGGGGGAAATGACATGTTTAGAATTAGTTCATTCCACTACTTGACAGATGTTTCGTGGTTGGTACTGAAAAAGTTGCACACCTGAAGTAAGACACCTGATTTTCTTTGATTCTACCTCTAGAGGGTCTACATAAATTTAACTAGTATTCGGAACTTCTTATTGCTCTCCCCACCGATTTAAAATGGGTTCAAGAAACAGCATCACCCTCTCTCTCTCTCTCTCTATAATAAATATGTAACCCGATGATAATTACACAGAGCATCATTAAGAGTCACCATGTTAGCTAGATGTGGGGCCTTCAAAGTTGACTTAGTCGTGGTGTTTTGTTGTGGTATGCAAGAATATACAAAGATGTAGAAGATACAAGGCTCAAAATTTTGGGGGAAAAAGAACAATCCTCAATAAAATTTAAAAATATAAACAATATAATAGACATAAAATAAACACACAAACCCATGCAAGAGCAAGCAAGCGTGTGCACATATATTTGATACCTAGAGAATCACTACCCAGCAGAGCCCTTGGTTTATGGGTGTAAATTGCCAGGGCTGCAGTACCTCCAGCTACATAGCCGGGTAAAGTAGAGCTTTGCCTCTAGGGTGATAGAATAATATTACTAAGTGGGAATTGAAGCTAAGACCTCATGCCCTTGACATTTAACCCAGATCACTAAGCTTTGAGAAAAAATAAATAAAATACACTATGCGTGGTTAAATTGCCTCACACATTAATGCAGGTACTAACACGTCTACTACAAGATCAAGTAATATAGCACATACAGTACAAAATCCTAAATTACATATATAAGGTATGTAACATGAAAAATACCTTTCAAAAGAAAAATGTAACATGAAAAATGAGTCAACAATGCAGAAATTAAACGATATCATCTTTATCAACAGCCACCTGCAAAGAACTATGACCATCATTATGCATTCCCATCCCACTTATCACCACTCTCAACTTCACTTCCATTATTAGAATTAGGGGTAATTACATTTTACCCCATTGGGGCTTCGCCTCAAAACGCGACTGCCCTTTGGTTTAAAAGTTGACACATGACCTCCCTTATGATTTGGAACAAAATGTAAAAATGATAATCCGTTAAAATTAACTAAATTTATATCTCGTGTCATGGAGGCTCATCTGTGATTACGCAAAAAGCATTGATAAGAAAAATAGAGGCAAATTTGTCTATCAATTATGCATTGAGTCCCTTAAAAAAATGAAACGATATTTCATTTTAACATAAAAATTAGTGAAGATATACTTTTATCTATCCATTTTTGTGAAAAATCATTTTTTCCAAACAATTTTGACTCGTAAGAAACACATTCAATTAAATTTAAACTAGAGGGGAGTCATGTTTTTAAGTTAAACCCCAAGGGGTTAAAATGTGATTACCTCTAAGCATTATGATCTATTTGCGTCACAAATACAATTATTTTGCTCTTCTTCCTATTGCTCCATTTTTCCCCCTCATGATCCTGTCCACTTAGAAGCTGATTCAAGATAAATTGTTCAGCCACTTTGAATCGAAAATTTATATTGCTTGCCCTTTGTTTCATTAATTAAGCAAGTTATCATCCAATACCACCATGACTCACCACAATGGCTCACAATATACCAATATCCCAGCCAGCACATCCGAAGATGAGCCAATACATTACCAAGTCAATCAAACAATTGAGATATTGTAGTATCCTGTAACAGAATGGTTCTTGCGAATTCTAAGATGACTCAGCCAATTTGTAGTAGTTTTGTATGCAACTTGAAACTGTGAGAGAGGGAGAGATGATCATTTGATCTTTCAGAGGGAAAATTGATGAATGCACTTTCAAAAAATTAATGAGTACATCATTTGCCTCTGCAAATTGAGGAAATGTTTGGGGAAAAAAGGGTATAGCTGTAAATTGACATATTTTCATACTCTTTTGACTTCTATCCGTTTCTTTTTATTTATTTATTATTCTGGGAGGAGTAACAATATCTTACTCCTAAAGGAGAACATATAACAAAACAGAGAAAATACACCAACTGAACTACATGCCCTTAAAAACCAAGTGTTTAAAAAAAAAAAAAAAAAAAAAAAATTTGCTTAATGGATGGATTTGATTCCTTGCACAATATCAAAATATAAAATGTTTGAACTTGTATATTAAATTAATCAAGCTCAAGATTAAGTTGTCTGGTTTTATATGTTTGGGAAAATTCTCTGCTCATTTTTAGGTATATACATAGATCATCTATACAGAGAGAGAGATGGGGGGAGAAAGACAGAAAAGAAAAGAAACTCCTTGATTTAAAGTGGTAACACAATATAATTTAATAGTAAACATATAATTTTCATGTAAAGGAATGCAAACATCAAAGTTCATAGTCACAGAAAGAGAGAGAGAGAGAGAGAGAGAGAGAGAGAGAGAGAAATGAACTTCGAAGAAAATTGTCAGAAGATGGCACATACCAGCCCTTTCTCATATTGCATGGCCAAAAGTGCAGCAATGAAGAATGTCTGTTAATCGAACGGACGAACAAATTAAAACTATCATTAAAATAAGATATTAGAAGAAACTTTCTGGAAATCAAAGTGTCACATCTGATCATTCAGTTTTAGCCCTGAGGTTGGGGTTAAAAATACAGAAGAATAAAAAGAAGGCTCAACTATGAATTAAAAAAACAAGAAATTTTTTTCTTTCCTATATTTACATTTTTTGGATATGTGTGCTTGTATGTACAGTGTAGGCATTGTATGGAGGCCACTATCAATGTTCATATCCTCTTCAATGAAATGAAAAAGGAGTACAGGCTAGCCTTGATTTGAAAATTTAGAAAATATGGTCACAAAAGCGAACAAGGTAAAAAATAAGGATCATCTAATCAGTAGTCCTCTGTTCTCCAGTCTAGCTACCTAGAAAGAGACTCCAAACTGGACTGGAACAAAAACAAAGTGGAATAGAGGGAAACCTATGTCCTTGAATGCTAGTTGCTGTGGCCTAGTGCATCCATGCACGCTAGGGAGAATGCAGGATCAGAACCAACAAGCTATGCCCCAGAGTTTGGAAATAAATGCCACAGCAAAGACAAAGTGTTGATGCATGCGCTGCCAATGGGCTGGGCAAAGATTACCTTACAGAAAGGACTTCCGCAAATAGAGGCTGAGGCATGTCAAACAACCTACATCCATCTAAGCATAGATGGTGGACATAGTTCGTACATATTGGCCTACACTACTGCAAAAAGATAAATATAACATTACAAACTAAATAATTCTAAAAGGACTTCTGGTAACACCTATGTTACTTGGACTCTTCACTTAAGGGTGATATACTCATGTCTGACATGATACGGCAAGACATGGGTGTGGGATCCGTGTCAGATGTGGTAAAAATTTTTTTAGACATGTTTGATTTTAGAAGATATAAAGGTTAGTTTAAGAAATTTTTTAGATGACGCACGACTCCAAACTCTTTTGGTCTTTTATAATATACGAAGATAAAAATACCAAATCAATTTTTATAATTTACTTCATAAATGAATTTTTATTATAAGTTCATTTTTATTTTAATCATCATCATTGATTTATGATACAATGTTGTTTAACACTAAAAAAATATATCTATCTTCTTCTTATTTGTATATAAATTACACTTATATATATATATAATATTATTTTTTGTGCCATATCTCTATATCCATATCCAAAATTTGGCCACTTTTTCAACAAAGTCCCCGTACCTTAAGATACAGCTAATAGGCGAATCTGACATTTAGATATTTATCTGAGTCCGACACTCGTTCCTGAGTCCGATACTCGTTCCCAAGTCCGAGCAACATAGGGTAACACTTACTTTCTGTTAGCATTCAGGTTTACCTAATTCTCATGGATATCATATTGGTTACACTTGTCACTTGGACTAGCAGTTACAATAGCCATTGCCCAAAGTTGTGGCATGGTAGATGTCTAACATCACAAGTCATGACAAAGTGCCTCTAGCATCTGCCAATGAGAGAAGTTAAAAAGGCAAATTACGTATGGGGCTAGAAACAGTTGCAATAGTTGTTGCCTATAGCAATTCTTTCAATCAGTCCACTGGTAAGAGTCCCTTTAAGTGTGTTCATGGTTTTGTCTCTCGCTAGCCTGTTGACCATATTCCCTTACAACCTGATGGCCAACCATCTCAATCTGCCGATGCTTTTGCCCAACACATTTGTGATATCTACACTGATGTTCAATGCAAAATTGCTACAAGTAACTCAGACTATAAACTAGTTGCCAATATGCACCGTCAACATAATGCTTTTAATGAAGGGAACAATACCATGGTTCGCATGCCCTTGTCCTTTATATGGGGCATGCGTTGTGAGAGAAATAGAATGTTTACAATGGATTAGATCGTTCCATTCAATGTTTGAATAGAAGTGTCCTTGTATCCCAATCTTTTTTGGATGACACAATGTTCTCTTTTTTGATTGATAAGAAGACATGCTTCCAGAATGAACAAGATAGAGGTTGAGAAGGGGAGTTAGCAAAGGTAGACAAGATTTAAATTGCCAAAGAATTGTTGACATTTTGAGAAATTCGTACATGCCAGTGCATATACTGTAGGTTTATCTTGTATATAACAAGCGTACAGGGTTTGCAGACCCTCTTTTGGCACTCATTGTAATATACTTATAACTTTGCCTATCAAAAGACAAATAGTTAAATAAATAAATACTACAACTTTGAGAAGGTTTATATTTAAAGGGAAAATAAACAAAGTAAAAAAAAAATTAACTCTTCGTTCTGTTATAGTTACCTTATCACCAATTTCAGAAACAAATATCAATGAGAAAGCAGCAGTGAAGCCTGACTTTGCAATTGCTGCTAAAATTGATGAAGGTCCTCCTTTTACAAAGGCAATCAGTGAATATACAAAAGCACATCCAAATAGCACAGAAGCCAGAGAGAAAAGGTATGGAATTCGATTAGGAGGCTTCCAGCTGTCAAGAAATAAAAGATGTATAAAAGATGTACGCATCAGTTTGGACTTGATCAAGAAGCATGGTCCACCATACCAACACATTATCATTCAACAAGAAAACTATAAGTCAAAAACATCATAATAACTGTTGACTTTGCTTGAAAATGACATAACAAATTCCATTTTTTACTTTAAACTTAAACATTGTCCAAAACTATTGAAAAAAAAATGAATCAACTAATTTTTATTAGGTTCTTATGTGAACAATTATTATCTGGACCTATTATCAATGCTTCGCGCTCAAGTAATTTACAGACATAAGATGGCCTAGGGATACATTGGTTGTATACTTGACATGTTACAGTATATTTATTAGTTTCTATGAGAAAACAAATGTGTACTTGAAAAGTTCAATTCTAATTTATTGGAGGATAAAATATGTTAGAGAATAAAATTTGATAATAAGGAAACATGTTCCTCCATGATTTGTGCCCTGATCTAGGGATCTATGCCCTTTGGCTTTTCCATATTTCTTATGCTTTCTTGGCCTATATAAAGGCACTCTTTGTATCTTGTAATCATCAATCCATAACAATACAATGTAATACAATTCTCAATCTCTCTTTTCTCGATTCTCTCTTCGTGTCTGTATTCTGAATTCTAACACATTTATAAAAACTAAGCTAGTTTCAGCAGTTTAGTAAGATCTATTTGTTTAATATAACAATTTACAAAGGCATTACTAGCTTCCCCCATTCAAATGAAAAGTTTTTGTTTACTAGAAACTAAAATAATCAAAGCAAGACAATCCAACTTCCCCACAATGCCACATAACTTGCTTAACAACAATGCAGGATTGAGTTCCATAAGTCATACAATCTGAGTAATAATAAAATTTCAAAGAATAATGCATCCAAAATAATAGCATCTCAAAAGTTGCATTTTGAAAATGAGAAAACTCACATATCAGAAGAACTGTCACTTTGTGCATCATGGGCAATGATATTTTCATTTTGATTTTCCTCCTTTCCTTCATAGCCTCCGGATCCAATACCGACATTAGATGCATGTGCTCTGATGCCGCACACAGATTTTAACCTTGATAGTTCTCTATATCTCACTAAACATTAGTCAGCAAAACTGTATTTTGTTACAGTATTTGAGTTTTTTTTTTCTTTTTTTTTTTTTTTTATATTTTAGAAGGAAAAAAAAAAATGTTTTTGGATGATGCTTTATCACTAGAAATGCCAACACATCATAGAAGTTGTCCATGAACGGCAAATATCAGAATGCATAGGCTTTCAATATGGCACAAAATTTGATCATTATCTTTTATATGCCCATCATTATTACAGGAAGGAATTGCCTGCCAACTGAACATATGCCTCATCATAGTTAGCTAAAGCAGTCTGCATGAATTAATAGTTTAGAACAACTAAAAAGACCAACATGCAGAAATTCTAATATCATTAAAGCTCCTTGTACAAGACATATTTAAAAATAAATCATATGCTACTATACACCTGGATATGGGTGCCAAGTTTTGACATGAACGAGGATAACAAGGCAAAAAAAACATGTCAGTGAGGCATTAGTTTTTGGAATAGTTATGTACTAATTTTACAGGTTAGTGCTACCTATTTGGTCAAATTCTCACATCTCTTATTCTTGATTAGGATTTAGGTAACAAATTATATGAGTTCATAAACTGTCTTTGCTAGAAATTTTTCATATGAAGTTTTGAACAACGAATAAACCAACATGTGGAAAATCAAATATCATTACAGCTCCTTGTACAAGACAATTTTAAAAATAAATCAGATGCTACTATGCACCTGGATATGGGTGCCAATTTTGATATGGACAAGGATAAGAAGGTAACAAACATGTCAGTGTGATGCATTAGTTTTTAGAATAGTTATATATTAATTTTACAGGTTAGGGCTACCTATTTGGTCAACTTCTTTTATCTCTTATTCTTGATTAGGATTTAGGTAAGAAGTTATATGAGTTTATAAACTTAGTCTTCGCTAGAAATTTTTACAACTAGGATTTTTTTTGACAAGTCATAATAGGGTATTTGAGTCTGCTACTTACCATTTTGATTTTCCTATATCAAAAGTTCTTCTCTAATTTGGTTAGGTAACCTTTCTTGGCTGCAATACAACCTATTATTGCATACAGTTACCTATTTTGTCTTCGTGGCTTTGATATAGGAGGGGCAACTTTTACGAAGTCTTTAGCATCTTTATGGTTTAGTGTCATCATAAATTGGCTCCCTGCCACAGGACTATGCTATGAATTTAGAGTTCAATAAAAGAATTTTCTTAATTAAGGAAAAGTGTGGAACCCTTTGAAAAACTTCCATGCAGATTTCACAAAGCCCTTGTGGATTAGGGCTTTTTCTTTTCTCTCTGTGCTTTTATTTGCCAAACTTATTTTTAAACATGTTTACAGTATTTTAATCTTCAAAACCTGAACTCAAAGTTTGACATTTCTAAAAGATAAAAACCTAGCCTTATTCCCTTTTCCATCCCTAAACCTAAGACAATAATCCAACATAACAAAGACACGCTGACACAGTAATTACCCCCCAAACCCTCCCCAAAAAAAAAAAAAAAAAAAAAAAAAAAAAACGAAAAGAACAAAAGTTAAGATGGGTGGGCCACAAAAATAAAAACATATATTTTTAATGTGGTTAGTAAGAAATTATTTTTTTACAGTCTATATATTGTAGAAAAAGAAAACTTTAGATACCTTGAATCTATGATATAATAGGATGGAGGAATTGATACGGATGCAAGTCACAGAATTCAGGCCGGGTGGACCAAATGGCAGAGTGTTTCAAGTGTCTTGTGTGATTGAAAAATTCCCCTCAAGGTTAAAGGAAAGTATTATAAGGTGGCGGTAAGACCAACGTTATTATATGAATCAGAGTGTTAGGCAGTAAAGCATAATCATGTTCAGAAGATGGCAGTTACAGAAATGAGAATATTAAGATGGATGTGCGGGATCACAAGAAGAGATAGGATTAGGAACAAAAAGATTAGAGACAAAGTAGGAATAACACCGATCGAAGAAAAAATGAGAGAAAATCGACTAAGATGATTCGGTCATGTTAAAAAGCGTCCAACGAAAGCACCGGTTAAAAGGTGTGAAAGCATTGAGAATGGCAAGAGTAGGAGAAGGAGAGGGAGACCCAAGAGCTGTTGGAACATAACTATTAAACATAACCTTACCTACACGGATTTAACGGAGGATATGCCCCTTAATAGATTTGATAAGCGTCGTCAAATCCATATACCCGACCCCACCTAATGGGAAAAGACTTGGTTTAGTTTGATTTTATCTATATATTGGGAAAATAGTGTAAAAAAAGTCCTACCATCAATCTTAGAAAACCTGATGTATCAACAAATTAAAAATTTCAGAGTTTTAGAATTCTAAAAAAATTCTAAAGAATGAGATATCTAATAGGTATCAATTTACATTATTCATTCTAGCAATATATTCAAGTATGTTCAAATATTGGATGCAAACCCCTCCAAATGTTTGAAACGTGTGCAGTTCTAAAAAAAACTCTAAACTAATATAACATCTGCGTCTGAGAATTGATAAGACACCCTCAAAGAAGTGTTAGTGTTCGTTGGTACTTAACCCACCATTTGTTCCCTGTGCTACAACCCTAGAATACAAAATTACAAGGTTTGGGCCATGTTAGTTAGGTTTACCACGGCCACATTAACTTTAAATGGAATGCTCCAGCATTCAAGTAAAACCTTTTTGCTTATAAACAGAGGAAGAAAAAGCCTACAACAAATAAATAAAATGATAATGAAAGCTTAGTTCTCAATCTTTCATTCCATGTGCTTTAAGGAAGAGAGGGGGCGAAGACTTCACATTTTCATAAAAAAGCATCAAATCTTTACTAAATCATTTTGAAACATTTTAAATTAAAAAAAAAAAAATGCAGCCCATATAGCAAGGCACAAAAATAGAATACCAAGTATATAAGCAATGATGGACTGCACTTGGACCATGGGGACCATGGCCTCCCCCATAGTTAGAAAATTGCCACCCACTAAGTATAAATTTTTAATTAATTAATCCAATTTTAGGTGTATTTTAATTTGACATTGAATTATAATTCATTTGTCATGCTTAAATTATGAGGAAATAAAAATTCTAGTTAGGTTGTACATAATTTGGCACCCATAGCAAATTCCTAGTTCTGTTCCTATATCTAACAAACCCAAGTAGATGTTTTGTAACAGCTGCTCATCAAATTGCCGAATCTTAACAAAAACGCAAACAAAAAAAATCCTCAAATTTTGGATTTCAGTAATTCCATTCATCAGTCTTGATGAGGAGCATTGCTGCATACTGTAAAATCTTCACACCCTAGAACCAGTACATACACCCTTGCAATTTAAGTAGTTGCCTTCAAACTCTCTACCTAGATAATTCAAACATACGTATAAAAGAAATCCCATTTGCACTGAACAATCTCCACTATCTGTTGATATCTACTTGCACCAATCACCAAATAATTGAAAATGCATATTGCTAATTCATTAAGAACAAGCTGCGTACCATCATTTTATTGAACGGTAATTTCACTAAAATTAAACTGATGTTCAACACTTCACTTTCCAAACCGCTAAACCCATATTGACCAACTCATTTAATTTCTTCCCTCAAGACCCATCTGAAAGTGAATCGAATTGACAATCTTGAGACTCAAAAATTTCATTGGGTCATCGATTTCCATTATTTCCATCACTTTAAGATTCTTGGGGAACCCTGGGAAAATCAAACAAAATCTAGCAGTCTGGAAAATATTTGAGAACTTACGTGAAGGAGAAGTTGAGATGGTTCTTCTGGAAATAGCGGCATGGCCAGGCACCAAAGCCAACAATGGAAGCTTTCCTCTTAAAATTGTCGATGGTGTCTGAAGAATCAACCCTTCCATTTTCTTCGACTGAAACTTGCTTACAAAATCATATCCTCCAGTCAACTTCAAAACCCTAAACCGAATTTGGAAGCAGATCACCAAAAGCCCAGCTAATTGAGGATTTTCCTGCCCGGTTGAGGAGTGTGAACTACACAGGCACTCACTCACTCACTCTCTCTCTCTCTCTCTCTCTCTCTCTGCGTATTTTATATATAGGATTATCCATCTTCTGGTTAAATTGTCCCTGCAGGTTAGGAGACTTCTTAAGCAGCCACGTCTTTACGGCTAAGACGCATATAACTTGCTCTTGCTAGCGCTCTTTGCTACAGTTTTACATCGATGATGTGATTGCAAGGCTAGAAAGTATGTTAAATTGAGGTAAAATAAAATAAATTATGTATTTATAATTTATATAATAAAAATAAATAAATAATTTTTACAAATTTTAGAGATTTTTAACTCTTTTAGTAAATCAAACAATAAAATAAAATAAAATAAGTAATGGAGAAATTATAAAAAAAAAGTACAACTTTTGCTGAAATTATTCCAAAGCTAAAATCAAAAACTTTAAAAAAAAAAATGTAGTTTAAAGGAAATATTAGAGAATAATATACTTTGTTAGATTTATAAATTTCATTTAATAAAATTGAGTGTCAAAAGTTGAGTCAGCAATTTTTTAGAGTGCTTAGAATCGAGTCTTGTTGATTAATTTGTTCCTCGTATCATGAAAGATCACTTAAAGCACATTTTGTAGGAAAAAGTTTTAAAGGTTATTCAAGTACTCTATGTCACGCCCCGAGCCCGAGGACCCGGGAAGTGAGTGATAAGTATTCATAACATGATTTTAAGGTCCTCGTATCAGAGTAAACACAACGATCACGAAATGGACCTACAAAAACTCCCCCTATTGTACGTGGTTCTAAGGGTTTATAACCTGAACTTGTAACAGTTATATATATGGGCTGCCAAACACTAACGCAGCAAAAATCATAAATTTATAAGCATTTACTCTACGGCCACATAACCGGATCCATTCACATCTCTCATTAGAAGCATAATAAAGTAATGAACTGGAAATTTTATATTTACATTACATTGACAATATTATATTATCAAAATAGGCCTTATGGCCATTACAAACCAAAATGTAAAATAAACTTTTAAACTTTACAACATTCTCCCAAAAATTA
>JAVXUM010000023.1:9918889-9936581 GCA_035590655.1 Pouteria glomerata
GCCCAATCACAATTCGAGCTAACTCAGCCCATGAAAAATATAATCATATATTAAAACTCATTTTAATTATTTCATTTTCTCAGAAATAATACAAAAATATACCAAAATTAAATACGGGGTGTTACACTCTCTCTCTCTACAATTAATTTATGATAAGTATAGTAAAAGAAAACACAAATTATGATATTTTAATTTAAAAAGTTTAATTTCCTAAAATTCATAATTAGACGAAATTTAAATGGACAGTTTTGATTTATATATAATCTCCACTCTTGAAATATGGTAAACCTTAAAATATCTAACTTATTTTGTGCGATAGATAGTAATAAGATTCACTAAAATAAGAATTAAATGGGACATTAAAAATAATTGTTAAATGAAAGAAAAATAATTTTTAATTATTAAATTTTAGTTTGTGAGAAGAATATTTTCAAAAATCATTTTGTTTTTATTATATAGGTAACCTTGCTTTTTGAAAAGTACTAGGCAAAGAATTGTCGTCTCATTTATTATTTATTATTACTATCCCTATAACTACACAATTTTGACACTAGACTTAATATAGAAAAATGATTCACCACAATGTTTGCTTCCCCGAAACGAATGATGTTTATTTTAAGATTGTAAATATTTTAAAAATAAAATGTTTTTAATATTATCTTTAAAAAAAATTATCAAAATAATGTGATAATAATACTTTTGTAAAGAAACCTTAATTTTACTTTTTTTTTGTTAATGTTAAAATGGTAAGTCAGATCCACACTTGTACATTATTTAAACCCTTAGCTTTATAATCAACCAAACCAAACTTTTTTCCCACTAGGTGGGGTCAGAAACCCTTAGCTCTATAATTTTTTTTATTTATTTTAAAATGATAAGTCGGATCCATACTTATACATTATTTTGATAAGGCTTTATGGTGATAAACTCTTAGTTTGCATAGCATTAGTAGCTTAACCTATGATATGCCGACCAACGCCGCTGTTGCAAGCAAGTTCAGCCTATTTGAATATTTTTTTTTTTTAATGACTTTGGCATGTCTCTTTTTAGAGTTTTGATATTCTTTAAAAAATATTAAAAATTTTAAAAAATTATTCACTTTTTATTTTACTGTACGAATTATAAATCTATAATTTTTAATAAATTTTAGAACTTTTTATTATTCCAAACGTTGCCATAAGAACTAAATTTTTTGTTTATGTAATAGTTAACTTATGAAATATTTATTTTACGGTTGAGTTTGATTTTAATCTTAGAAAAATAAGAGCTCTTCATACTGAATTTATTATCACCCATATTTAAATTACAAGTTCTCTTGTTGAATGTGAACACAAGAACAACCCTCTTGGCTCTTGTGACCCCTAGAAAAAGGTGAAAAATTTAATGGTGTGGTGAGGAAGGGGTGGATGATGTTTTTAAATTTACTCACAATAGCGAACACCCTATAACCTTTTGTTTGGTTATTGGGGTAGAAGAGAGGCGGAGGAGAAAGGAAATTTAAATGATTTTCCTCTTTTGTTAATATGATAAATTAGGGGAGAGGAAAGGAAATAGAAAGAATACAAAAATTAATTTTTTCTTATTTTTTTTCTCAGTTTATCCACTGTTTCTTTTGCGTTTTTTTTTTTTTTTATTACACTAATTTTCTTATTTTATTTTCCTTCGAGAATCAAATAATAGAAAATTCCTTTGTTCTTATTATCACTCCACTTTCTCTACGAAACCAAATAGGGTTAAACCTTTATAAATTAATACCCAAAATTTTTTTATTAATCAGGATTAATAATTTATTAATTTATATAAATTAATAAATTGAACTTTGTGATTATATGCAATATTACCTAATTACCTATGAATTATTATTATTATTATTAGATATATGTATTTGTTTAACCCAAACAAATTCATGAATCTAATTATAAGAAAATTATAGTTCAACAATTGCACGTTCTAATTAAAGAGTTGAAATATCGTGATACAATAGATATTGAGTATCTATTGAACTACTCAGGTGAAAATGAGTCAATTTTAGAATTGTTGAGAAAAAAACAAATTATTGAGAGCATCATAGGGAAATGACAAAGACAATGAAGCTGAAGAATGATAATTCTATGCCAGAGCCTGTCTTTCACGGAGATATGTTCTAAGTAACAATTATATTAATTACATAATTGTCTTTTGGAATACAAAAACACTATATCAGAGCGTGTTAATACACTAAGAAAAATTTGAGATAGGGTTCAAATAAACATCAATTTTAAGAGGAAATAAGTAACACTGAAATCATATTTTACAAAGGTCTCTCAATTGAATCAGGTATATATATATATATATAATTTTGACGAAGAAGATCTCCTAATTCAGTCATGTATATATATCATTGTGATGTAGAAGGAAATTATTAATTTATAGATTAAATGGGACATATTTTTTTTTTTAAAAATAGATTATTTTATAAATTTAACAAATTATTCATTTATTATATTAGTCTACCAACTCTGATTAGTTAAAAAGATTATTTAATCGAGATTATTAATTTATCAACTATTAATTTATTGTGGTTATACTATGAAAAAAATATTGTAATTTTTTTTTCACTTTCTCTCTCTCTTCTTTTTTTTCTTTTTTTTTTTTAATGGAAGAAAAGAAGAGAATTTTAGAAAAGAAAGAAGTAAAGAAAAGATTTTATCATTAAATCCTAAAATGCATATTTGAATTCTTTTTACTTATTATTTATCGAGGGATAGATAAAGTATTTTAAAAATTTATTAATGATTTTTTTTTTCTTTCTATTTTCATCTAACTTTAATGTGAATACAAATGAAAAAAGTTTTCTTTTATCTCTATATCTTTTCTTTCCATTTTATAATTATTTTTTTCATAAAAATTAACAAATACAATAAATATAATTCCTTATATTATTTTTTTTATTTTTTCTTTTCTTCTTATTTAAACTGGTCCAAACACTAAAATATAACATTAGGAATTAAAAATTGTATTTTCAATTTTTGAATTCTTATGAGTTCATTCAATTGATAAAAATATTTTCACTCTGATTGTTGAATAAAATTTTATAAGAATTTAAAAATTAAAAATATAAAATTCTTAAAGTTATATTTTAAATTTAAAAACCTTTAATCCCTCCGGACGAGCCGTTAAAGTTGCCCATGTGCTCGGCCATCCATCAAGACATTCTTGTAATTTTCATGGATAATCCAATCCAATCAGTCCAAAATCCAAATAATTAACTTGTCTTGTACTGCAGAGAACATGGAGCCATTGAGCATGTGGGTGGTTGCGATCAACCAATTATTCAAGTGGCGGGGAAAGAGAATCTGTGAACTCACCATGTGCTAACTCATATGCATGACTTGATAGATGCATCGTTCTTTGCCTATTATCGGAAATAGATTCAGAATTTTGGCTGGTTTAAACTAGATAAAGAATTTAAAGTTGAATTAGACTCCAAAACTTTAGATTAAAAAAAGAATTTATTGATGAATTACTATCGTTTGATATCGATTAGGAGTTGAGTGCTGAAGTAGTCAATAAAGTCTTGGTCTCCCCTCTCCAAGTATGATGCGTTTTCTCTCACAGAAGAGGAACAAAATCGGCTAAGGACCCAGAGAGAGTCACAATCCCGAGAGTTCCTTGGGTCACGCGTCCAAGCTCGGGGGACTGAACAATATATTGTGTATGAAAGATGGACATCAACAGAATTTAAAGGTGATTGAATTATAAAAATTTAAAATAAATATTTTTAAATTAAATTTTATTTTTTTAAGGTCTAATTACTCTGAATACAATTTAAGACAATTCCAAAATGCGTCTCCCCCCTATTATTATGAGGCGTAAAAGAGCACATTTCACACAAATTTAGATAAAAGTGCATTTAGAGTGATAAAAAATGAGATGAAGTGTGAATTTCTAATTTGTGTAATAAGATAAGAAATGAATAATTTTAAAAAATTTTAAAAAAAATTTATAAATTTACAATAAAACAAACGGAACCTAATTTGAATAACTTAATTTGGTTACAAACTCATTTTGTTGTCTATCGGGAATAAAAGATTTTCGACTAACTTAGAAATGACAACCGAGCATCGGATGGGCCCTTTAGAGTCTTGCCCCGCGTTATTTACCTTGGTTTGGTTACGTAAAAATTAATTTTTAATTTTTATCATTTATATTTTTCATTAAAATTTAATTTTTTTAAAGATCTATAATTTTTAAGTGTGTCAGTGGTATTTGTTTAAAAAAAAAAAAATTTAAAAATTCACTTTCTTTGGATAATAACTATCTATTTGGATAAAAAAAAAATGAAAAAGTTATTGTTATTAAATTTTTTAACTTTTACCTAAACAAATATAATTTTTTTTTTTTAAGAATACCATTAACTAGTCATAAAGATATGAGTTAAAAAAAAAAAAATTAAATTTTGGTAAAAAATCATATAAGGTAAAAAAAATTACTTTTTATTTTTTTAAAGCCAAATGAAGCGTTACTCCCAGTCCGCAACTGCCAACCACTATTTTGTTTAAAGTTAAGAAATGTGAAGTCATGACACTTGCATGCAGGTGTACGGTTTGTAGATAAAAAATGCGTGCAGTCTTAAGGTTGGTTTGGGTGTCCTAATTGATTTTCGACTTTTTTTTTTCAGTTTATTTTTATCTTGTATGATTTTATTTTCACTAAAACTTTTTTTTTAACTGTAATTTTTAGATGTATTAATTAAATTTATAAAAATAATTGTATATAAATTAAAAAATTTTATGTTCACTTTAAAATAAGATAAAAAAACAAAAAAAATTAAACTTTTATAGTTTATTTTAAATCGTACGTGGAATTTTTTATTTTTTATTTTTGTAATTTTTTTGATGAATGAAACTAACTTGCCTAAAAGTTACAACTTAAAAAACAAAAAAATTCAAATTTTGTTGAAAAAAATACTATAAGATGAAAATAAGATAAAAAGAAAAAATCAAAACCCAATTTTTAGGTACCAAACTCACCCTTATTCCAATAATAAGATAATATACAAACTAATTAGTAGCTAAAAAAAATAAAAATACTAATATATAAAGTAACAAATAACTAATTTAGACACACACACAAGTTTTTTTAGTATTTTTATTTTAATTTCTCAATATATAATGTAAAATTAATAAAATTATTATTATTATATTTTTTATAATTTTAAAATTTTAATTTTTTAAAATTGACTTCGAATTTAGTTTAATTGATTTCAAAGCACTATAACGTTAAAAATTACCACTATATACGAAAATTGACATGATTAAACTCATAATCAAATTGACTCGAAAACTAATATATACTCATTTGGAGCTCAAATGGAAACAAAGCTAAATTATAGTTTTCAATTCTGAATTTTTAGATCAAATTTCACTTTAATTAGCGGCCTACAATTTGATTTAATCACTATGTTAATCATCTATTAGAAATCGCCAGCTATTTAAATGATCAATTGATGGTCATCACATGGCTTATTTAACAAGGATTTGTTATTAGAAACTCGTAGAGAAGATTTATTTTAAAATAAATTAAAATCCCAAGTGATTAACGGTTAAAATTAAAATGTACATTAGACTACTAAAATAAAATTTGATCAAAAACTCAGAAAAACGAACTATAGTTTATTGGTCAAAATAATAAAAGCCAAAGGGTCCGTGTGAAAGTCAAATTTTTGGTAATTTTGGACAGTTTTTTGACAAAAATTAGTGGGTAAAACATTTTGTGTGCTTTAGTAAAATAAATAAAATTTTTTAGTTATTTTTGATAATTTTAGATATTTGGTAAAATAAATATAAATATTTTGTAACTTTTGACAACTTTAAGATATTTAATAAAAGTTTTGAAAACTTTTGAACCGCTACCACAAAAATGAGATCTAGAGACACTAATTTAATGACATTTTGTGAATAAATAATATAATATTTCATATTTATAGTATTTTTTAAAAAATGTTATTAAAATATAAGCAAATTGAAGTGATTTAATGACATTTTATATTAGAATATCACTATCACTTATTAATTGTATCATTTTTTTAAGTAATGTCATAAATAATAATTAAATTGTAATGATTTGATGTCATTTTATTAAAAAAAATCACTATTTATTTAATAGTTATGACATTTTTAAAAAACGAAGTCATTGATTTGTAAATACATTGTAATAATTTCATGACACTTTATGAGAAAATATCATTAATTACTTATTACAAGAATGTCATTAATGACATTCTCTCGTTAATTACCTATTATAAATGATATTTTTAAAAAATGTCATTAAATAATAAATAGATTATTATATTTTAATGACATTTTATTAAAAAAAATTACTTTTAGTTGTATAATAATTATAATACTTTTAAAAAAATGTCATTAAATTTTAAATAAAATCTAATTATTTGATGGCTCTTCATCATAGGAATGTCACTATTTTTAGTAATTGTGACTCTTTTTTCTCTTTTATTCTATTCTATTTTCTTATCTTTCTTTTTTCAATTCACAAAATTTATATTTTCGTGTCCCACATAAAAAAAAAGTACAACTTCACTCATTTATTTTACATATAACACTACTAAATTGTAGCATATAATTTTAAATAATATAAATGAACTCATGGGTTTCTCAAATGGACCCACTTGTGTAATTATAAATTTAATACCATTATAAAATTTATTTATTTCAAATACTTTAGGTGTTAAATAAAAAATAGAAATAAAAAATTAAATTGAATTAAAAATAAAAAAATGTTTAAATAAATTAATTAGGTTAATTCTTCTATAATAATTAGATTCTAATGGCATTTCAAAGTACTACTAGCAAATATATTTAATAACATTTGAAAGTGTCAAAAATAATGTATAGTTTAGCATCTAAAATGCTATAAAAAAAAATCAATTATCTTACTAAAATGACACTTTTAAGTATCATTAAAAGTGTCACTAACACATAGCATGGCATAGATAATTTTTGCATTTCTTGTAACTGTCATTAATTAAAAAATGTCATTAGAAGAAGTTTGTAATGACAATTATGATTGCCATTTAATTTATATTTTATCGTAGTGAACTGAGTTAAAATAACCATTATTCATGCATTCCATCAACAAAAGTTAGTTTCTTGATAATTTGTCAACTCAATAAATTGACAACTTTTGGTGCTTTACTGTGTAAAACATCAAAAGCTAGTAACGCCTCATTTTTTTTGTTTTTTTATTTATATTTTTAAAATTTTGTAAATTGACAATAAAAATAAATTTATTAAATATACTTATATTTTTTTAAATAAAAATAAAAACATAAGTAGAAAAATGTAAACAAAAAAATATTTTCACTCTTTTTATTTTTATTATAAATATTTTATCAATTTTAATGTTTTATCTATTTTTGTTGCATCATAAATGAATTATTTTATTCAAATATTTTATAAAACAAAAATATTTTTACTAAATAATATAATTAAATTAATTAAATTAAATTTATTGATTTATTAAAAACAACTTAATTAAATGAAATAATAATTATATTTTATTCAATTGTTTTTAATGAATAATAAAATTAAATTGTAATTTAATATATTTTATATTTATTGAATTAAATGATTTTAATCAATAAATTAAATTAGTATGAAATATACTTTAGTAAATTTAATTAGTTTTTTTTTTTTTAAAATTAATAAAATTAAATATTTTATTAAAAAATTAATAGTTATAAATGGAATTATATTTTTAAATGTTGTTTCAATTTTTATTTAAAAAAATAACAAAAAATAAAAAAAATATAAACAAACAAACATGAATTTAAGAAAATGACAGTATTGTTGAACGGAGCCCCACCTAAGTTCCTCGTAGCCTTAAAAGCAAAATTGTGATCCGTTGCTTTAGTACCTAATATTTATCTCGAGCACCCAGAGTGGTTGGCCGGCCAATCATAGTCAGGTTTGAGCATAATCACGACATGGAGACAAGCATACGAGTTACTTTGTTATATATACATACATACATACATGCATATACATATATGTATGCATTTGTGTGTATATATAACTCGTGGTGCAAAGTTCTTTTGTTGTAATAGGGATTAAAGGATTGTGTCAACAAAATCTTATTGTGAGATATTCACTCATATCAGATGGACAATTTAAATTACACCACGGACGATGCATGAACTTCTTCGAACAATTGTGAAGCAGTTTGAGACGTTTGGCCATGTTCAAGGATTGTTGGATTATTATGTAGTTTGGATCCATCATAATATATATATATATATACACATTACGTCACCATGCAAGTTGGATGGACTGTATTTGTCATGTGACGACGACAACAATCCAACCGTTCAAAAAATTAAAAATAAAAAATAAATGAAAATAAAAATAGAAAAGGACAACCATCCAACAAAACTTAACCTAATTTCTCAGTAGTCAAAGATTCCTTTCAATTTTCTAGTTTATCGTTCTACTGTTTTTGTTTCTGTAAATTTAAAAAAAAAAAATAATAATAATAAATAAATTAATAAACATACTTTTAGTAATGAAAAATAGCAATAATAATATAAATTTTATCACTAAATGTATTTGTAATTATGTAAAAGTTAGAATTATAAGTAGAATTCAGTTTTAAAAGTTATGAGAGGAAGGTTCTCAAGGCCTTGTAAAGAGAATAGAACCTCTTAACTTGGGTAAATGATACATTTAAAGGTTACGATTAGAGTTATGAGTAAAACTTTAACTCTAAAACTGTAGTTATAAAGTGAGGGTGTGAGATTTTTTTTACAAAAATAGAAACTTTCAGTCCAAACATTGTAAGATGCCATGAAAGCTAATAGTAATGATGCCTCATAATAAGCCTATATGAAAGAATTTTTGTGATAAAAGATTATTTTGTTAATCACTAATTTTAATATTTTTTAATGATGAATTAACATGGTTATTAGCATGCAAGCTCTGGGACGAGAAGTGAATTATTATGATTTTATATTTTTACCGTTATACATACATATATATATATATATATATGGGGAGACTTTGTGACAGTGACATGTATTTTTTAATAAATTTTACTTCTCTTAATGATGTTTTCGGTATGATTAGGAAGCACAAAAGACCAAAGTAACCCACAAATCAATCAGTTGATTCCGTTCGTCCCTTCTTTCAAAATTAAATTTCTACGTTTAAAAGAACTATAATAAATTAAATCAACATGGTTCTCATGATCCGGATGTTGTGTAATAAAAAGAAGAGTAAAATACATAGAAACCTCCCTGTAACTTTTGAAAACGCTGCAACTACCTCATTTTGTAATTTACAAAACTTTTAAAAAGAAATGAAAATTATGTTTAGATCACTTAACTTTTTAGGAATTGTAAAATATGTTTACGTTTTTATTTCTCTTACATTTATGCCCTCAAAACTATAAAAAATTATTTTCAAGGCAAGATATCATAAATGCTAAAAATTAGGCCAATATTGTCATGCCCCGAATCTTACAATCCGAGGGAATGAACTAAAATGCAGGCAATCAAAATGCAGCACAATAGAACATAATAACATTATAATAACATTTCAATGGTAACAACACAATAATATTAATACCATAACTAAATCCATCTCAACCATCAGTCATCATTATCATCATTGTCGTTACTATTAACATCAGTATAATTTATAAACAATCAACATTATCTTAACCATCATTTCATTTGTCATCCTCACAGACACGCACACATAAACATACATGAGCAAGTACTTAACATGATTGACTCGTGGCCTCAGTGTTCAATAATTATACCATCTCTTGGTGTCTATATTCGTAACTACAATAAATAAAATATACTATCGTAAACATCTGCATTTACACCTTTGATCGCAACCAAAGGAAAACTACTATACTATCATAGGCATTTGCATTATTTTGTAGGCTATTAACATATCGAAAAAGAAAATCAAACCTTATGCATGTTTGAGAATTTTCCACCATGGACGTGTGTATCCTTTTTGTAATAGTTTTTTCTAATACAAAATCAAAACACAACTTAACATCACAATAATAGGATACCACAAATCCTAACTCAACACATTAACACCAATCTCATCTCACTGTAATTGGAACTTAAGTTCCACGTACTAACTCACACCAACATCTCATAACCCAACTGTAACACCTGGTGTTTTTAATTTGGTTAATTGTGTCTTATTTTGGGTAAATAAAATATTTAATTTGAGCGTACATTGGTTATCATATTTTTCTTGGACTGGGTTTGGCCCGAAGTGATATTGGGTTGGGTAAACTGGGCTAAGGGTCCAATTATTTGATCATTTTCTTTTTATTTTCTCTTTTTCTTCTTTTTCTTTTTTTCCTTTTCTTTTTGGTTCTTGGTTGGCTGCTAGGGGAAGAAACCGAGAGAAAAAAAAAGGGAGAGAAGAGAAAGAGGAGAGAAGGGAAGAAAAGAGAGCGAGAGAGATTCAGAGCCAAAAGTTGGTCGATTTGGGAAGAGTTCGACGCGGTGATCGTTGTGGTGTGGTCTGTTTCGCAAGATTCGAAACGAGGTGGAAGAAATCGGAGTTTAAAGTTTGGAGGCCAAACCAATCTTCTCCGTTTTTCTTCATTTTTCTTCAGATTTGAGGTAAGTGGGACTTAGATTTGTGTTCTAGACGTCGTAAAGATCATTTTCATATATATATATATACACTACAACAATTAATACCTTTCCCGACCAAAAATTTGGTCGGGGAAGGTTACTTTTTGGTCGCTAAAACTTTTGCTGACCAAACATAATTTGGTTGCCAGTTGGTCGGCAAAGGCTAGTCGCAGAAGATATTGGCGACCAAAAGTATATTTAGTCGATAAAAATATGACTTTTGCTGACCAAACATTAGTTGCTAAAAAGTAGGTCTTTGGCGACCAATTTATTTTTGGTCGGGAAGCGCTTAACCTTTAGCGACCAAAATTTGGTCAACAAAAGGTTAGTTTTTAACGACCAATTGGTCGGTAAAATGGGTAATTTTTAAAAAAAAATAAAAATTTAAATTAATTTTTAAAAAAATAAAAATTTCATGTGGTGCCACATGGCGCCATGTCATCATGCCACTTGTTAACCAATGGTTGTACCACATGTCAACCTGTGATTGCTTCATGTGTCATCCTATTATTGCACCACGTGGCAACCTTATATTTTTGAGAATTTTTTGTTGCTATTGAGAATCAAACCTATGCCATTCCTTTGGAAATTGGTGTGTTGGCCACTAGGCCAAGCTACTTTTCATGTATGTATTTTATATATTAATATATATAAATAAATTTTTGTGACTTTTGCCGACCAATTGGTAGCTAAAAGTAACACTTTTGTGGACCAATTCATCGGGAAAAGTCATAAAAATTTTATTATTTTTATTTCATTATTTTAACTTTTTTGTAATAATTTTTTTGTAACTTTTGCTGACCAATTTGCTGGGAAAAGTCATAAAACTTTTATTATTTTAGCCTTTTTGTAATAATTTTCACTGACTTTTGCCGATTAATTGATAGCTAAAAGTAATACTTTGTCGACTAATTGGTTGGGAAAAGTCATAAAAATTTTATTATTTTTATTTAATTATTTTAAATTTTTTTGTAATAATTTTTTATGACTTTTGCCAACCAATTGGTAACTAAAAGTAACACTTTTGCTGATTAATTGGTCGGAAAAAGTTATAAAAATTTTATTATTTTTATTTTATTATTTTAGCTTTTTTGTAATAATTTTTTGTGACTTTTGCCGACTAAAAGGTTGGGAAAAGTTATTCTTTAGTGACCAAATTTAATTTGGTCGGCAAAAATTAATTATTAGCGACCAATGGTAATTTGGTCGGGAAAAGTCACATTTGAACGACCAAAATTATAGTTGGTCGGGAAAAGTGGTCGCCAAAAATGTGAATTGTTGTAGTCATCTGCTCCATATTTGCTAAGCACCTGATGTCCTCATCAGTTAGAATGGGCTTACTTTCAATAGCAGAGATTTCTCATTTGAGACTTAATGCATTAGTTTGCAACTTTGATAACTCTGATTTCTTTTCAGAAATTTGTAACACTGACTCTTCAATCTTATTGACAAGAGTTTTCAACTTTTCTTCCAATTGCTCCTTTTTGAGTTTGAACGACATAATTGTAGACTTGAGAGATTGCACTTCCTTGGCATGTACATCTTCTCTAGCTTCAACATCAGAGAGCTCATTCTTGGCTTTTGCTAGCTGCTCATCATATGACTTCTGGGACATTTTCTCAGCTGAAGAAGATCCGTTAGAATTATAGAGTCGGAGGTCCTGGAAAAATCCTATAAGTAAATTCTTTAGAGAAGATAAATCCAGAACACTGACTCTTTCCATCTCCTTGAGCTATTTTTCAGCTTCTTCTTCAATTATGTGAAGATGAGTCAAGCTAGATCTACTTATCTTCTGAGATAATCCTTTCCACAGCAATGTAAGATAGGTGCATTGACATTCAGAAATCAAGTCATCCACCCTGAATATAGAAATATTTGAAGGAACAAGCTCCATGGGTCTAGCACAAGATTGCCGAATTGCTTCTGCAGAATCTCTTTCAACAATAGGAGGAGATGTTATATTATTTGCAACCTTAGAAACTTTTAGCTAAGGAACCGATATACCTGGTCTATCAATAGATTCTTCATTTCTTGCAAAATCATGTCGTTCACCTTGGCAAGCTCATTGCCTACATCAACTCTATCAATAGAGTTTTTATTTTCTTGCAAAATCGTGTCATCCACCTCAACAAGTCCATCATCGTTCTCCAACTATAAGTAGAAATCTAAGTTAATAAAAGAGCTATTAAAAAAAAAAGGTAATACTTACTTGGTTCCTGGATTCTTTTAGAGGCAAAGAAGGATTTAAAGTATTAGGGAATATGTCATTCGAATCAAGATGAGCATTGTCCAATTCACAAGTCGTGCTTTTCTTTTTAGGGCGTTTCCAATGACGATCACCTCCACTAGAGCTATGTTCATCATTGGGTAGTAAGAAGTTTTTCTTTTTCTTAACAAATGATTTTCTATTCAAGAATTCTGAATCTTTCTTCGCTCTCTCATTAGGCGCATTTTTAACATTAATCCATTTTTCTCTTAAGACTGGAGTATGTTTAGCAAATCCTTTCTCATTCTTCTTCAAGATTATAGTAAAAGGGTTAACTTTTGGAAGTTTTATAATAAGGTTAGAACTCTTCTTACAAAAATTACTTGAACGTTTTGACCACTAGCCAACATATTGTTTTGTAACAAGACTTTTGGATGTATATGCTGGAATCACAAACTTAGCGTTGGCACTTAATTGAGTGCAAGATTGCCAAAGTTGAGCGATTTCTGCTACAGTACCAGACCTGAGATCTTTCTTTAGCTTCCCAGGAATGCCTTGACAGAAATTAAATTGCCTGGTAAATCATATGGGGCTATAAGACTCTACAACAAGCTTATCTCGTCGACGTAAAGTCAAATAGCTACAACGGATACTGATAATGTAGTCATTCCAAGGGTTTAGTTAATTTCCAGTATCAATTAAGAATATATCTTTCTGCTTACCCAAAAATGAAAATGAAAAGTTAGAAATGCTAGCACCTCTAAGAAGAATCCGAGCCTCTGTACTTTCAAAATATTTGGCCATTTTCTCACCAAAAAATTTCACCATTTGAGCCCCATTCTGCAGACGTGCAGATGAAAAGTAGCGGTCAAAATAATGACCAAGCCATCTGTGAACATAATGGATTGGGAATATTGTACTACATCTACTGGGAGAATCAGAATAAGAAATCTCTCCTAAGCCACGATAGATACTTGCAAGAACTGGCACTGCTAAAGAAAATTTTTCGCCACAAGCCACATACTTGCTACTTTGAAAACACCAGGACGAATATTATCAACTTTAATAGTAGGAAAGACAAATTTGCATAACTAACAAGTTAGAAAGGCAGCTAGATACGTTTCTTCTCTAACGTTTGCCTTGATGGCTAGATCATTAAAGGTTCCTTCTTCTTTCTCAGAATACTGAACTGGCTCATTGATGACACTCGTAGGATTATGATGAGCCTATGGCTTGCCAAATCTCTTTTTTTGTTTACTCTTTTAGGAGGTGCTGCATATCTTTCTGGTCCTCTAAACCAAAATTTGACCCAATTATGAGTTTTAACTTCGCTAGTCATACTCTCATGATAAAGCTTATGATATGCTGAGAATAAATATTTGCAACTCGGAGTGAGAAATAATGTTTTATTTTGGTCAAAGCCTAATAATTCTTTTCTTGACGGGACAGCTTCATCATAAAATATACCATGGATTGATAAGCCACCAATATTGCGCTAGTCCCATAAAGAGATGGATAATTCTCCCATTGGAGCGTAAAAAGTATTTGTTGAAAAACACCAAGATTCACAAAATAATCAAATAAGGCTCTCATTACGATCATAAGTGAACAAAGAAGCGTAGATAGCATCACATATACTTGCTTTCATCAAAATTCTTCTATGATGACTAAGCACATTCTCTGGCCATTCCTAATATTTGGCAATGTATGAAAATTCACCAAACTCAGAAAGAGAAGCATCCCATGAAGTTTCGCTGTTGGCGATGCAATCACCCAGTAGCATAAAATGATTAGCATCATGATTAGCATCATGATTAGCATCATAATCTTTAGAATGAAGCAAGGATTGTAAAAATAATGCTTCTGAAGAAATAGTGGTCGAAGTGCTTTGATCGAATAAATCACTCCTTAAAGCAATACACCATTGTGTCAAGTGAGGTGAATTAACAAAAGGTGACCAACAACGAGAAGAGTACCCAATGACTGGGTCAAACACTGATAAAATTAATACTATTGTGGGATCACCATCTTCATTGATGATAGAACTTTTCTTTTGGCCTTGCAATAAATAATCCTTAAAGATAACCATGATCTGAAAAGAAACAAGAATCTAATATATATGTTAAAAAAAGAAAAAAAGAAAGAAAAGTTCCTAAAACCTTTAATTGCTGATGAATTGTCTTTTGGAATGAATAGTACTATCTAAAGAAGCTCCCAGGAAAGATTGGAGGGATCATAGCGGTCCAACTTAAAACCCAATCTCCTAGATTGAACTTTCCTAGATTTGTACATATTCATACTAAAAACAACAAAATAGAAATGAATAGTACCATCTAAGTAAGTTCCCAGGAAAGATTGGAGGGGTCACATTGGTCCCACTTAAAACCCAATCTCCCAGACAAAACTTTCTTAGACTCGCACATATTCAATAAATTTCATGATAGAAATGAATAATACCATCTAAATAAGTTCCTAGGAAAGATTAGAGGAGTTACAGCGGTCTCACTTAAAACCCAATTTCCTAGACAGAACCACCTTAGAAGAGCGTATACTCATGCTATCAAATTAAACTGACCTTTGGCAAAATATCAAGAAAATAAAGTATCTACTAGCCTGCAGTGAATAATCCTTGAAGATAATTATAATTTGAAAAGAAGTTTTCAAATAATAAAAGCTTGAACCTCTGAAGTCTTCAAATAATAGAAAGCTTGTTTAATCTGAGGAAGACTTGTTTGAATTGATGAAGTCTTCAAATTGATGAGGGCTGGCTTGAACTGATGAAGGCTTACTTGAACTGTTGAAGGCTTGCCTGATCTAATGAAGGCTCATCTGCTTGATCTGATGAAGGCCTGTTTGAATTGTTGAAAGCTTGCTTGATTTGATGAAGGGTTGGCTTGAACTTCTGAAGGCTTCAAATTAATGAAGGCTTGCCTAAACTGTTGAAGGCTTGCTTGAACTTCTGAAGGCTTCAAACCAATGAAGGCTTGCTTGAACTGTCGAATGCTTGCTTGGACTTCTGAAGGCTTCAAACCGATGAAGGCTTGCCTGAACTGTTGAATGCTTGCTTAAACTGATGAAGGCTTCAAACTAATGAAGGTTGGCTGTTGAAGTCTTGCTTCAAACTGATGAAATGCTTGCTTGATCTGAAGAAGGCTTCAAACTGATGAAGGCTTGCTTGAACTGTTGGATGAAGGTTGGCTTGAACTTCTGAAGGCTTCAAATTGGCGAATGCTTGCTCAAATTGATGAAGACTTGCTCGAATTGATGAAGGTTTATTCGAACTGATGAAGTCTTGAAATCGAAGACAAATAGATGCAGGATTTAAATTAATGAAGTCAAAAGTCAACAAGTCGATAATTTTGGAGCCGAAAATTTGAAGTTAAGACATAAAATGCAAAAAAAAAAAAAAAAAAAAGGTACAAATTGGAATGCATGCTTTAAAAAAAAAATAATAATAATATATATATAATGCAGATTGCAATTAAAAAAAAAAAACATTCTGTCCGTACCAAAAAGACCCAAAAAAAAAAAAAAAAAAAGTGGTTAGATGCATATCATCATGTACGTGAATGATATTGAATACTGGCGGAAGTTTGTTCAAGATGCATGTTGGTGACAACTAAATTCATCATGTGAAGATTACGCACAATGCCAGCAAATAAAAAATAATAATGATTTGAAAACAAGAATATGCTAGCAGAAAAAAAAAAATAATACCGGTAGCAGCATCTCAAGTACAATTTGATTGGTGAGTTACTTACCAATGAAAAGGTTTTTCATTCTACTCAAATAGGTGCACGTGGAAGCAAGAGAATTTGATAGATTGATTATTAAAGATAAAAGTAAAGCCAAGTCACCAATGGATTTTTATTCCAGATGCAATAAAGAAAAGAAGACAATCTTGCCTCTGCCGCATACAATTCTTTGTGTCAAGCCACTGCCAGACTTGAAGAAGAAGAAGAAAACATAATAAGAAGAAAAATAATAAAAAAAAACATATGCTTTGTCATACCTGCACTGAAGAATAAGGCTGCATTCACTACAAGATGGAAGAGTTTTCTCGGCCACCTAATGCGGTCGAGAAAAGCCAACTTAGCGGCCTGACGACCGCTTAATAACGGTTGAAGTTGCTTGGGTTAAGAAAAACCTTATTCGACCACCTTAAGGCGGTCGAGAAAAGTCTCTACTGCCAAAACATTTTTTTCGTCTGCCTTCAGGCGGTCGGCAATAGTGTTTTATTTTTTTTTTCGTTTTCCCAATAAAACTATGCTCATTAGTCAACTAACAACACAGATCAATTTCCTAAACAATTTAAAAAATACCAAAACTATGAGTACGTTTTGTAACAGCTTCCATGAGGATTGGACATAGAAGTACCAAAGCAATGCATAATTAACAGGTTGTAATAGGTTAATTACAATGCATAACAGTGATAGGGGATAAATAGATAACTAATGGGATTAGTTACATACCCCTTCCCATGGTGTTTTCCCTTTCCCTGGTCGCAAGTGAAGGAACGGTTTGATGAACAATCCACTGAGCACTACAACTCCTATCTTCCCAAGAGCAGGCTGTTCTCAATGAGAAACATGACAATGAAAGGAACTCAATTTTAACTATAAGCTGGACTAAAACAATGACTAGCATAAGTAAAAGGTGATAGCTAACTCACCTCTACACTTGATTTCAACAAAATCTGTGAATTTTAGCCCAAAAGAAATAAGTAAGACCAATTCAGCCTATGCAGAAATTATAGGAAAAACAAAGCAAATCAAATGATTTTATACAAATATAAGTTAAGTGTAAAATTGAATACATAC
>JAVXUM010000023.1:9936681-9947936 GCA_035590655.1 Pouteria glomerata
GTAAACTAAAAAGATCTTGCTGGATAACTTTGAGATAGGCAATAAAGTTGCCAAACCGTTTTGGTGAGTTTGGAATGCAGACTTGCACGTTTGAACGCCTATGTCTATGTTCGAATATTGCTTCAATTATTCTGCTTTCAGCCTCTTGACGCTTTAACGTGCACTGGATTCTTCAAATGACCATCAATATCTCAGCTTCTTGTAAAATGATGCTAGAACTTCCTTTTGGATGTTTAAACTTGAAATTATCCGGGTCCTGATCTCATGAAAATGACGTTTGAACATTACTTGAATCCACATTTTTTTTTTTTTTTTTTGGTTCACAGCCTTCTAGCATTACCTTTCTACTTGACTTGGCTCCTAATCATGGAATTTACCTGTTTAATTCTGCAAAATTAAATTAACAACAAGTAACAAGTGATGACACTTGTAAAGTTTATTTTAATGGCAACTCCATATGCAATCAAAAGTTAAAAAGGAATTGCTAAAAATAATTCAGATTTGAGAGAGTTTTCTAATTGATCAAGTTTCCAATTGATGAAGAATTATGAATCGTCCAAAACACACAATACCAAGATGAATAAGAAAAGATAATTTTAGGAACCAGTTCAAAAGAGATTAGCAAGTTTCCAAATTCAAATAAAAGTAGAATCCTAGTCAAAGTTGAAGACAACAAATCACACGAAAAAATTCCAGAAGACCTCGCAGCCACGGCGCGGGGAGCGCGCGGTGCGCCCATATTGTTTTACACTGTAGGTTTATTCCAGTAGACCTCACAGGCTGGGAGATGGGAGCGCGAGGGTGCGAGCAGTGAATTTCCTATTCGTATTTAATTTCTTATTTTGCCAGATTAAGGCAACCTTTTGTAACTCTATATATATGTACCCAGCCTTAATGAAGAAGAGAGATGAGGGGGACATAATATAGAGAACTAGAGAGAGATTTTATTCTTGTGAGCTTGAGTGTTCTTTCTCTAGATTTGTTCTTGATTTGTTCATTGTACTTGAGTCTTTCTGTGCAAAGCAGAAAGTCCTACTTGTAGGGTTTGTCGAGTGAGTCGAGCAAGATTGCGAAAGGATTCGTACGAGTAATTCGCAGAGAGTCTGAGTAGAATCTTGTAACCCGTTAATAGTAGGAATTATTGTTAATAGAGGTTTTTCTCCCTGTGAAAGGGTTTCCTCTTTAATTCTTCTGGTGTGATTTATTGTTATTTTGTGTGATTTCTTGGTTTGGCGAATTTTTCAAAGACTATTCAGCTAAATGTCTTCAAATTTACGATGTTATTATGCAAATATAGTAAATAACAATTTTTACTGATATTCTAAATAAATGTCACCAAACAAATGTTGGCATTGCCTAATTTTCTTGTAGTGTAATTAGTTTTCCTAAATAAAATTTTTAATATATATACCAAAAAAATTAAATAGGTAATAGCTTATGTAATTTTATTGATCCATTAATCCACTATTAATTTATTGTACTCATGAATCATATAAAATTTACATAATGCCGACATTTTAAAAATAATTTAATTAAAGAATAATAAAGCATTAACATAGTAATATTATGAATAATGGGATTTTGTTAGGTAAATCATTTATCGATTAGATTTACTTGAAAGCTTTTTAGATTTCCTCCGATATGTAGTCTCATGTATGTGTATATGTATAGGAGATGACAGAGAAGAAAAAGCAACAAAGAACGTCTTATATCGCCTTCACAATGGCTACAATCTCCCGTTTCTCTCTCATCCTCAGTGCTCTCATTTTCTGCTCCCTCTACATTGACAATGTTCGAACGGAAAAGAAAACATTGGTTCACTTCACGAGTCATATGCCAAAAGGTTCAGGCGCAGTGAACGTCTACTGCAGAGCTAATTCCGCCACTTTTTTAGAGCATTCTCTTAAGGTTGCGGAAGACTTTCGATGGAGTCCAACAGTAAATGCCACTTACGATTGCCAAGCAATATGGGGGAGATACTTTGCATCTTGGCAAGGATTCGTACCCAAAAGAGACAACCACCGTGCCCAAGTCTTTTGGTTGATAAATAAAAAGGGTTTATTTCTCAGTTGGGATAAGTCTAGCTGGAAATTGGTTGAAGAATGGGAAACGGACTAAATCTACTTTGATAATCTGTTGGCGTTTTGTCAATCACATTAGATTTATTTGTGATTCGATAAATAAATTCTATATACAACGAGTAATAATGAGATTGTTAGCTTAGATTGATATTATTATTATTATTACTACTGTCACTATTGTTGTTGTTGTTATTGAATAAGAATACATTGTGGTACTTTGTGAACAAACACCACAGTAACCAAAAATTTAAGAGTGAAACTTTGAGGCATATGGTAGAGTTTCTTTCTTTCTATCCTTCCTCGACAAATCAAGCTTTGTAAAATAAAAAAACTTATAATTATAAATAAAATTGTATTTTCAAACTCAATTTCAGTTTTTATTTCAAAATGACAATAGAAATAAAAAAATATAAAATATAAAAAGATAAAAATAAATAGAAAAACGATGGTATTAATAAACGAATCCTTTTTATGAATAACGAGAAAGAATTACTCCAACAGTATCACTAATTTGTAACGAGTAAATTACATATATTTTTCTCAATATTTAAATAATTATACTTAAACCTTTTAATATTTAAAAATTATATATAATTCCCATATTTTAAAATATCATTAACATTGATACTTTTCTGTTAAATCAACTGTTAAAAAATTAAGTGTCCATTTGACAAGTGCTAACTAAAAGTTAACTTTTTGGCCAATGCTAGGTAAAAACTAACTTTTAGCTACTCAGTTTTTTGGGTTCCTTTTTTAAATGACTAAAATTATTTTTTAATTTTAAATTTCTTTTGAATTATGAAGGATAAGAATGTCAAATGAAGAAAACTAAAGGTTAGCTTTTTTCTCTTCCCAAAAAAAAAAAAAAAATTAACTTTTTGATTTTTTTTTTTTTAAAAAATGATCAATTTATCCTACTATATTTTAAACTTCTTTTAAAACAAAAAGAGTAAAAATGTCAAATTAACAAAATGCTAAAAGCTAGATAGTTAATAAAAAAATTAGTTTTTCTTCTTTTTCAAATACAAAAAACTAATTTTTTAATACTTAGTTACCGAAAAAAAAAAAAAGAAAAGTCAACTATATTTTGCTTTCCAAATTTACCTAAGAACTGGATCACTAATTTGCCCATTTGCTTTAAATGCCAATATTTTTTTTTTTTTTTTTGGGTAGAAAGACAAAATACATGGCAATTTTTCACCATTCTGTTGGCGTTTTGTCAATCACATTTAGATTTATTTGTGATTTGATAAATAAATTCTATATAACAATGAGATTGTTAGCTTAGCTTATTATTATTATTAATGAATTAGAATGCTTGGTGGTACTTTGTGAACAATCACTACAACAACCAAAAATTTAAGAGCGAAACTTTGAGGCATATGTGGTAAAAAGAGTTACTTTCTATCTTTCTTTGACAAGTCAAGCTTTGTAAAATAAAAAAATTAATAATTATAAATAAAATCATATTTTCAAATTCAGTTTTAGTTTTTATTTCAAAAAAAATAATAATAAAAAATAAAAAACATAAAAAGATAATCATAAATAGAAAAATAATAGTATTACCAAATAAATCCTAAGTTCTTATTTTGATGAATGATGGGGAAGAATTACTCCAACAGTATTCCTAATTTGTAACGGATAAATTACACATACATTTCTTCAACATTTAAGTAATTATACTTAAAATTTTGAATATTTAAAAATTATATTTAACTCATTTACTTTGAAATGTTATTAACATTGAAACCTTTCTATTAAGTCAACAACTAAAAGTTAATAGAAAATGTTATAGAAACTGTTAAACTCAACTTAACTATCCGTTCAAGTGTTAGCTAAAAGTTAACTTTTAACTACTCAACTTTTTAATTTTTTTTTTAAATGACTAAAATTATTTTTTTATATTTTAAATTTCTTTTAAATTATGAATGATAAAGATGTCAAATGAGAAAAACTAAAAGCTAATTTTTTTTTCTCTTTCCAAAAACACACAAAAAAAAAACAAACAAACTTTTAGCTAATTAACTTTTTATTTCTTTTTTAAAATGATCAGTTTATCCTATTATATTCTAAACTTTTTTTTTTTTAAATTATAAAGTGTAAAAATGTCAAATTAACAAAAAGTTAAAAGTAAATTACTAATAAAAAATTAACCTTTTTTTCTTTTCAAACAAGAAAAAACTATTTTTTAGTTACAAAAAAAGTTTTTTTTTCCTTTCTAAACTTTACCTAAGAACAAGATCACTATTTTGCCCATTTTGCTTTAAATGCCAATATTTTTTCCTGGTATACTAAGCTATTTTTCGCAAACTTGACAGTAAACTTTCTATAGAGGTTGTCTATTTGGCAAGCCAGTGATAAGTTATATTCTGATCGAAAGCAATCACACCATTTATAGTAAAAAATTATCTTTTGGCCAAAAGCAATCACACTAGAGATAGAGCTATGTGAGACTATACTACTACTAGAAGTATTATAAATATTTTATGTTTTATAATTAAAAAAATTTAGAAAATAAGTATTTCGCTCATTCATCATTAAAATTTACTGTAGCTATTATATTTTTTTGTAGGTTTGGGTATTTTGCCTCCCCTCATCTACTATTATTTTCTTTGTCCCTACATTGTTGAAATATCTTGATATATATTGTTAGATTTATTGTTTAACAGTTTAAATTTTTGGAATATGCATCATTTTTAATTTGATTCACTTGTCTCTACTTCATGTATAATTGGGATTGCATGTGAGGAGAAGTATTGAAATACCTTACTATATATTATTAAATCTATTTCCTAATAATTTAAATTTTTTGAACAATTAATGACCTAAGATACATCACACGTTTGCCAAGTAGGGAAAAATTAAATAAACTTTTGACTTCTCAAATGAACTTACCATACTATCGCTCTGTTAAAATAAAAAAAAAATAAATAATAAAATAAAAAAAATAAAAAGAGCTGAATTCACAATAACTTTATAACCGTCTCCTCGGCAAGTAATCTATACAGAGCATTCGCATTCTTATATATATATTCACTACTACTCTTTTTAAATTATTATATATCCTAGTATTTGAAATTTGAAAGAAAATTGGTGAATGCCATTATTAATTTAATTCACTCATTAGTCACTTATAATATCGGACTATCACCAACCTTGTCATAGTAATTAATATTATCAATAATGGGATTTTTGTGGGTAAATCATTTATTAACACTACAAGAAATTTGGGATATCATAATACTTTCTAAATGTCGGGAAAAAACAAATAAATATAGATAAAAGTTTTAACGATACTTGTACGATGTTTATCACAAATATCATTTTTTGTAGTGTGAAAAAATATGCGACACTTACTATAAATATCGGAAACATTTTGCTGACATTTGACTTGACATTCAAAAGTTGGATAATTTACCATAGAACCAATAATTTTCATGACATTTATGACAAATATCGTTGTGAATCTGTTACTATTCATTATTCATGTTATTTGCTACAAATAGAAGTTAGTATCATAATTTTTTGACATTTATTTAAATGTTAACATATTTTCATGTTCTTATTGCAACAACTTGCATCTCTATATTATAATATTTTAATCTTAGTATTTCAACGGAATCTAGTGCTCTCATTACTTTAAAACGTGCTTTCACTGTTTTAAAATGAATTGCATTTAGTAGATATCGAATATTATATATATATATATTACTTTTTTAATTTTTTAATTTTCTTTTTGCTTGGTGCCTTTTTTTCCTCACACCTTTCCCTTCTTCTTTTTTTCTTCTTATTCAATTTTTTGAATCCAATTAAATAGTACTTGGTTGTTTTTTTAAGAATACTATATAGCCATTACAAACTTTAGTTACAATGAGGAAAAAAAGAAAAATATTTTTTTTAAATGAAAAAGACATTCAAAAAAATATTTTATTATTAAGTAAAAAAATTCAGAAAAAAAATTAAAAGTGAAAAAAAGAACATTTAGAAATTATTTATTTTAAGCGCAAGAAAGGACTTTCTAGCAAAAAAATGTTAAAGCGAAAAAGAAACGATTAGAAAAAATATATATATTTTTTAAATTAAAAAATTACATTTGCTAAGATGTTATAAGATTAACTACAGGTGGTTGAAAACATTGATAAATAATGACATTAGTATACAATTGCTATAAATTTTACTACTCTTTAATTAAGTGTTTTTAAATTTACGACGTTATTATACAAATATCGTAAACAAGAATTTTCAACAACATTTTAAATAAATGTCATCAAATAAATATTCAGAATCTAGTGGGCCTTTACCAACCCATAGGAGGATACCCCTTTTTTAAGGCCGACTTGACCCGTAATGTGGTGACCTTAGAACACTTATATGCTATTAGATGTAGGTACACACACAGTGTGTGATCTTTTTTTTTTTTTAAAATAAATATATAATTCTTACATTTTACATAAATTACAAAACAAATTTAAAACATAAAAATTATTGAAACACTTGTAAAATATTAAATAATTAGTTTTAAATGGCATTTTAGCGAATAAGTTGTAATTAAATGTCATTTAGAAAAAAAAAATGTAAAGTTATAATCAGCTTTAAACGAAATTTAAGTAAATAATTTATAATTAAAGTGAAAAAATGATAATCTAGATAAAATATTTTTTTAAATGAAAAGGAGACTTTAAAAAAAAAAAAATTAAGTGAAGAAAAGAACATTTAGAAAAAATATTTTTAAATTAAAAAATAATATTTAATAAAATATCGTAAGATTAATGACACGTGATTGATAAATAACTATATTTATATACAAATGTTATAAATTTTAAAACTATTCAATCAAATGCCTTCAAATGTATGACGTTATTATGCAAATATTGTAAATAATGAATTTACTAACATTTTAAATAAATGTTACCAAAATTTGTTGACGTTGCCTAATTTTCTTGTAGTGTAATTAGTTTTCCTAAAGAAAATTTTTAATATACACTAACCAAAAATATTAAATGGTTAGTAGCTCATGTAATTTTATTAATAGACTATTAATTTATTGTACTCATGAATCATATAGAATTTACATAATGTCAATATTTTACAAATAATTAATTAAAGAATAATACAGCATTAACATAGTAATATTATAAATAATGAGATTTTGTTAGGTAAATCACCTATTAATTAAATTTACTTGAAAACTTTTTAGATTTCCTCCCACGTTGGTAGTCTCATATATGTATGTATGTGTATATATAGGAGATGACGGAGAAGAAAAAACAAGAAAGAATGTATTATATTTTCCCTGTCATCCCCAGTGCTCTCGTTTTCTGCTCCCTCTGTGTTGACATTAAAGTTCTGGCGGAAGAGAGAATAGTGGTCCACTTCATAAGTATTGAAACTTGTAGTTCATATAGAGAAAAATCAAGTGTTAGGAAACTTCACTTAACAGACTAAGTTTTTTATTTGGTTTGTTGAGTAAGTCTTAAAAAAAAATAAAAAATTAAAAAAAATAATGGGTCCACAATCAATCGACTATCCCAAGCAGTGCATATAACTGCCTATATATTGTAAAATAATTTCTTCAAGATAATGATATATCGTTATCCTCTTAATAATAAATTTTTAATTTGTAAATGTTATAAATACACGTACCCAAAAAAAAAAAAAAAAAAACTAGCTCTCAGCAAGTATTTCATTAAGCCATTCTCATCGTATAAAATAACCCAAAAACAAAAAGTAAAATAAAAAAAAAAATTCAAATCATTTATGTATTATTCTTGACTTTATTGGTTTGGATTTTTGGTTCGGATTTTTGGTTCAGTTACCATTTATGACTCGTATTAGCTGATATCCTTTGAAACAAATTTCTTACATATGACAATATTTATATTAAAAAATAAAAATTGCTTACGCCTTTTGAATTTAATTCAATCACTACGTATCCAGCTAATACGGTTATCACACCAAGCTTAACGTAGCAATTTTATCAATGATGGGATTGTCTAAATAGGTAAATCATTTAGTAATTAAATTCTTTGAGAACTTTTTGAATTACCCTCCCTTAGCCCTATATATTAACAGGAGATTATAGAGGTAAACAACCTACAAAAGAATGTTCTCCTCGACAATGGCTAGCTTTTTTCAATTCTCTCTCATGCATCCTCATACTCAGTTCTAGTCTTTTATATTCTTTTCCTTATATTTGAATTTTTAATTAAAAAAGGGTATATGCATTATTAAATTAATTCACTCACTAGACACTTAATATATAGGATTATCACAGCAGCCACAACGTAGCAATATTGTGAATAATGAGATTTTGGTAGGTAAATCTTTATTAATTAGGTTTCCTTTAAAACTTTTTGGATCCTTCTCCATGTTTTATAAAGTGAGTCTGTGAGTATATATATATAAGAGATGGCAAAGTTGAACAATTAACATATAAAGAGCATTCTCATTCTCATATTCACTTCTAGTCTTTTTGAATTATCATCCTACTATTTGAAATTTGAAAGAAAATTAGTAAGTGCTTGTGCATTACTAATTTAATTCACTCGCTAATCCACTATTAATTCATTGCACTCATAAATCATACAAAAATTACAAAAATGACAACATTTTACTAATGATTTAATTAAAAATTGCAGCATTAACATGGTAATATCATGCATAATGGGATTTTGGTAAGTAAATCATTTGTTGATTAGCTTTACTTGAAAACCTTGTCGATTGCCTTCTATACATGGTCGGATCCATACAAAGCAATTGATTTCACTGATTTGGAAAGTTGCATGAAAATTTTATTAATGTTGCTATTTCTTTCATATAAATTATATTTTTTTATGTTTTTTCCTATTATTTTTATTTTTTTCTCTAACTTACTTTAAAAATATAATTTTATCTTTCAGTAATTATAAATTTTGAATTTACCCTTACTCCCATACATGAAGGGCGGTTGAAGTCCCGAAAAAATTCAAAAAAAAATCAAAGGACAGCCATACATCGGACTGGTTAGAGTCTTTGAAAAAATTAATAAATTAAATTAAAAATTGATATAAAAGTAACACGTGACAAAATTTAATTAGATGAAATTAAGAATTTTTATAAGTTTTTGAAGATTTTTGAAATGTTTGAAAAAATTAATAGCTAGTATCATATATGCGTATGCGTATATATTGGAGACTGACGGAGAAGAAGAACCAACAAAAACGTTATTATATTCTCCTCCACGATGGCTATAATCTTTCGCTTCTCTCTCATCCTCATTGTTCTCGTTTTCTGCTCCCTCAGCATTGACAACGTTCGAGCAGAAGTGAAAACAGTGGTTCACTTCATAAGTTATATGCCAAAAGGTTCAGCCCCAGTGAACCTCGACTGCAAAGCTGTTTACGTTCCTGTTTTATTGCATTCTGTTAAGGTTGGCGAAGATTATAAATGGAGTCCAACAGTGAATCTCATTCACGATTGCGAAGCAAGGTGGGCGGGGAAAATTGCAACTTGGGTTGGATTCGATCCCAACAGAGACAACAAGCATGCCAAAGTCGTTTGGAAAATAGACAACAAGGGTATCTCTCTCCGTTTCGATAAGTCTATTTGGAAACTGGTTGAGAAGTGGAAAATTGAATAAATCTTCTTTGACATTCTGTTGGGGTTTTGTCAATCACTTTAAAATTTATTTATTTGTGATTTGATAAATAATTAAATTCTATATTCAAAGAGTAATAATGAGATTGTTAGCTTTGCTTAGTACTAGTTTTATTTTTTTATTTTATTTTATTTTTAAATGAATCTGAATGCATAGTGATACTTTGTGAACAAACACTTCAATAACCAAAAATTTAAGAGTGAAACTTTGGGGCATGTGGTAAAAAGAGTCACTTTCTTTCATATTCTTCGTTTGACAAATCAAGCAGCTTTGTATAATGAGTAAGGGTAGCTAAGTTATTGTTTTTATAAATGATGGGGAAGCATGGTTTTAAAAAAGGTAATGGGTATTGTGTAATGATTACGGTAACACGAAAGTAAGATATAACAGTATCACGTAACAAAAATGAAAATCAAATGCTTGATTTTTTTTTTTAATCATTGTTTTGGAAAATAAACATAAAAAGAAAATCACTGAAATATAGTTTGATCAAGTTTAGTGTTACACACTTTGTCCTTAAAATTAAATTTGTCATCTAAAAATATTTTTAATTTAATAGACATCAGTTTCTTAGAATAGACACGAAAGAAAATAACAATTTGTGTGTACATGCGGACTAAGAAATTATATTTGTACGCTTTGAATGCAATGTATTTTTTTATGCAAAAAAATCGATCATTTTTTTATACAGGAGTTAGTGTTTAAATGGGTATTGAAATGCCTTTATAAAAAGGTAAACAACCATCAGTGAACAGGCACCAACCATGGCTGGTGGGAAAAGACATGGCTGGTGAGAAAAGATGTAACTGTTGAAGGAAAGGTCACAACAGAATTTCGAATTACAAAAATAGCAAATGAGTCACTCACGGATCTTAAGTTGACCCGACTAAAGCCCGAGCTGAGTCGGGCATGGCACTCTGTGTGACGTGCAACCTATCTAGTTCTTCCTCTTCTAGAAAAACATGGGTGCCCCTTGGAATCCTCTCCTTCCTCTAAACGTGGCATATATAAAGTTATCAACTAATTCATAGTTTTTCAATGTAGGCAAACCCAATTTCGATATGGCCAAAAGACTTACTTTGAATTCAATTTTTATTCAATTTATTTATAATTTTAAACAATTAAATATAAACTATACAGTTTACTTGTAATATTTACAAATTCTACTTTTAATCTAAATTTAATAATATATGAATCTCACGTAAATATTAATTTAAAATTTATCAAAAATTTTAATTAAAATCATGAATTCTAACAATATAAAGATAATAAAAAGATAAAGATTCTGTCACGCCCCGTGCCTGGAGACCCGGGGAGTGAGTGAATAACACTCATAAGATGTCTAAATAGGTTAAATATATCAGAGCACGCATTGGTCATGCAATGGACCCGCAAAACCTCCCCTATTTTATATGGCCTAATTGGTTTATTTTCGGATACCCTGAACACAATAACCTGTACAACATCCACGCATTTATACTACAATTAAAGGTACTAAAATTCACTCCGGCCATACATATGGCCCACCATAATTAAAA
>JAVXUM010000023.1:9962256-9976133 GCA_035590655.1 Pouteria glomerata
TTTTGATTCTTATAAATTACTTTTATGTGAAAAAATTTTAAATTAATTTTAATATTTTAATAAAATTAAAATACTAAGAGTATTTTAGTAATTTTGAGTGCAAAGTTGAGGGGGGTCACTTGCCTCTACATGGCTCCGTCCTTGGTTCTAATCCTTTATATTATATTCCTTATATTTGAAATTCTAATAAAAAAAAATAAAGGTAACAGCTTATGCATTATTAATTTAATTCACTCACTAGGCACTTAATACATAGGATTATCACAACAACCATAACAGAGTAATATTATGATCGAATAATGAGATTTTGGTAGGTAAATCATTTATTAATTAGGTTCCCCTTAAAACTTTTTGAATCCTTCTCCATGTTCTATAAAGTGTGTGAATATATATCATATTATATATTTATGTTAATCTTTAATTAGAATTTTTGTTAATAATTACTTAAGAATTAAAATAATTTTATTAAATTATATATAAAAAATTAATTAGCCTATTAAATAAATATTTTAATTTATTAACAAATAACATGTATAATAAATTTATTTTTACTAATTAAAATATTACATGATAATAAATCATTTATCACTTTATATTCATCGAGAATCAAACTTGGGTAAAAATTTATGAATAACTTGAAATAATATATTAAACAACAATAGAAAAAAAAATTTAATTATTATTAAAATAAAAAAATATCAAAATTTTAAAATTATTTATAATTTAAAGATGTATGCTATTAAATAATAATTTATCTTTTATTTTATTTGATAATATTCTATTTATGTAAATATTTAAAAAATAATAAAATAACTACTGATATTTTATATTATTCATAGAAAATATTAAAAAATAATTTACGATAAACATTATGGTATATTATAATTAAAATAAATGATAAAATTAGATAAAAAAATTAATGAAATGTAAATAGATTTTGATTAAAAGATATATATATATTTAATGTTAGAATTTAATGTGAATTCGTATTCCATTTCGAGTGTGTTAATAGTAATAAAAAGTGAGATAAAATGAAATAAAGTGAGAAATATAGCAAACCAAATGCTTGTATGCTAATCAAAATTACCTAATTATGTTAGAATTATACATATATTTTGGCTAAGGCATAACCTCAGTTGATAAGTATAATAAATTATTAACAATATTAAATATGATAATCATTTGATTCAAAAATACTTTACCTATTAATTGTTTATCTCTCTTTGTTAGCTGTCATTATCTAAATATATTGGTTAAGGACAGAATTTAAATAATTTAAATAGATTGTAGAGATGAGCAACTAACCTATAGAGAGCATTCTCATCCTTATATTCACTTCTAGTGTTTTTGAATTATCATCCTAGTATTTGAAATTTGAAACAAAATTGGTAAGTGCTTGTGCATTATTAATTTAATTCACTCACCATCCACTCAATGGTAACATTATCAATAATGGAATTTTGGTGGGTAAATCATCTATTGATTAATCCCCACTATTAATTCATTGTACTCAAAAATCATATAAAATTTACAAAGTGCCAACATTTTACAAATCATTTAAATAAAAATTACAGCATTAACATGGCAATATTATGCATGAGAGGATTTTGGTAAGTAAATCATTTATTATTTAGCTTTACTTGAAATCTTATTTGATTTCGTTCCATACAAGGGGTGATCCATACAAGGCAATTTATTTCACTGATTTAGAAAATTATACTAAAATTATAGTAATTTTGTTATTTTTTTTAAAAATTATATATATATTTTTTGTTTCATGTTTAGGCTTCATTGTATTTTTACTTTTTTTTTTTTTTTGCTCTTATTTATCTTGAAAATGTAACTATGAATTCTAGATTTGTCGTAAAGGAGCGGTTCGAGTCTTGAAGAAGTAAAAAAAAAAAAAAATAAAAGTAAAAAATTAGTAAAAGAACAGTACGTAACAAAATTGAATCGGAGAAAATTAAGAATTTTAAACGTTTTTAAAATTTTATTTTGAAGTTTTTTTTAGAAAAAAATTAATAGCTCCGAGCCACGGTCTCATCTCTGCTTGTATATATATAGGAGTTGACAGAGAAGAAGAACCAACAGAGAGCGTATTATATTCTTCTCCACAATGGCTATAATATTTCGCTTCTCTCTCATCCTCAGTGCTCTCGTTATCTGCTCCCTCTGCATTGACAATGTTCGAGCAGAAGAGAAAACAGTTGTTCACTTCATCAGTCATTTGCCAAAAGGTTCAGACCCAGTGAACCTCGAGTGCAAAGCAAACTACGTTCCTGTTCTACAGCATTCTCTTGCTGTTGGTGAAGATTATCAATGGAGTCCAACAGCGAATGCTACTCACGATTGCGTAGCAATATGGGAGAGATTCTTCGCATATTGGCAAGGATTCGTACCCACAAGAGACAACCATCATGCACTAGTGTTTTGGTTGATAAATCAGAAGGGTTTCTATCTCGGCTATGATAACTCTACCTGGAAACTGGTTGAAGAATGGGAAACTGAATAAATCTACCTTGACATTCTGTTGCCATTTGGTCAATCAGATCGTATTTATTTATGTTTTGACAAATAAATTCTATATTCAAAGAGTAATAATATAATAAGTTGTTGGCTTTGCTGGTATTAGTTTTTTTTTTGGAGGGGGGATCTGAATGCATAGTGGTATATACTTTGTGAACAAACACTTCAATAATAATGAATAATTTAAAGCAGTGTTTGTTTGTTGGAGAACAAAGGTGGGATATGACTCTTAATCTATGGGCCCCACTTTATGCAGCGTCTGGATGAGCAGACCGGTTGGATGAATTATCCAGCAAAACGACCCATATTCGGATTTATTTCTCACTAAGATTTAATGATTCAAAATTATTTTTTATCACATTACATGTCAAATCTAATCTTTTATTCTACTTTATATCCTATTAACCAAATATCAACAAAATAATCCCACATAAACAATAATTTCATATATTATATCTAGTCTCATATATTATTTCAAGATATTATTTATTTTCCATCGTTCAATTTCATAAAACAAACACAACCTACTAATGAAACTTTGGCACATGTGGTAGGAGTTAATTTCTTTTATCCTTCGTTTGACAGATCAAGCTTTTGTGTATAGTGATTAGAGAATTATGGAAGCTAAGTTTTTGTTTTTATGAATGACAGGGAAGAACTACTCCAACAGTGCCCCTAATTTGTAAATTTTGTTTTTTTGGTTATTAGCATTTTGCCTTTTTGTCCTTTTTTTTGGTTTTGATTTTTTTTTCTTTTCTTTTAAGAGTAACACTAAAGGCTTTTTTGTTTTTTGTTTTTTGTTTTTTTCTTTTTTCTTTTTAACCTTGTTCCTATATGAGGTTCATTACCATTTTGCTTTTCCGTATGTTTTTATTTTTAATTTTTTTAAGTGTTACATTTTTTATTTTTAATTAGATTTTTTTTGGAAGTTATTTTTTTTTAATTTATTTCCATTGTATCTTCTATATATCTACTTTATATAATAAGTTGCAACACACTTTTAATATACATAGTTTTACCAAATTTTATATTCTTGCTCTTATTATTTTTTTTTTTTTTGTCATTCAAGTGTTTTTCTTTTTCTTCTCAATAAGTTATGATGCACTTTTAACATATATCTTCACCAATATTTTTACTTTTTCTCTTAATTTTTTTTTTTTTTTTATCCTTCAAGTGTTGCCCTTTTTTTAGAGTTGAATTTTTTTTAGATAAACTCAATTGTTATTTTTTAATAGTATTTTTATATTTTTTATTAGGTTATTTTATAATTATTCATTTTTTCTCTTCCACTCATGCATGTCTTTGTACCTCTTTCTCAAAAAATAAAATAAAATAATAGGTATCCAAAATTTCTCCTATTGTTTAGGTAATATCTGAATCAAAATTTGTCACAAAAAAAGAAAAGGTAAGTATTCAAAATTGTTTCTCTTGTTTAGGTTATATATGATCTAAAATGTAACGATAAATCTTTGAAATATAAAAAATTAAATTAATTAGATTAAAAAAATTTAATATATTAATTAATGTTTTTTATTCTAATCTTTTTAAATCCATTTAGTCAAGAATATATATTTAGACTTTTAAGATTTTTAATTTTTTCCTATTTTTTTTATTTTAACTTAATTTTTCTTTTTCATTTTTTTCTTTCTTACCTATATATCTCTTTCCATAAAAAAAAAAAAAAAAAAATGAAGGGAAGCAAATATAAAATTTATTCTTTTGTTTGGATTATGATGAAAAATCAAAAAATAAAATAAAATGGAAGTTAGAAATTAAAAAGCTAATATATTGAAGAATGCATTTTATTTTATTATAATTTTTAATTCATTAGATAAGGACAAAATATTTTTTCATAATTATTTTTTCTACATCCTTTCATTATTTTTTTTTCAATATTTAACTATTTTTATTTTTTATGTGACTTAGATTGTGTTTGACTCAATAATTTGTCATGAAAAAAATGTGATGCAAATATAGAATTCTTCTCTTGTTTAAATTATAATAGAAAATGCAAAAAATTAATTAATTAAACTAAAAAAAGTCAATATGTCGACGAATATTTGTATTTTTTATAAAAATTTTTATTTTCTTCTAATTTCTTATATCTTTTTTATTTATTTTTTATTTTTCTCTTCTCTCACTAATTTTTTCTCCAAATGCAATTTTAGTAAATTATATATATTAGATATCAATTTTAGTAAATACAATTTTTTCTCCAAATGCTTTGCACGAGCATCGTTAATTAACTAGTATTTTTAGAAGTTCCCATATACTTATATTTTGGACCTGAAAAGTTTTATTATAAATACGAATAACTTGCTTAAAAGTTACAAAAAATAAAAATAAAATAAAATTTTGATAGAAAACATCTACAAAACATCATATAAAATAAATAAGAAGAAAAGTCAAAATAAAAATAATTCATTTGCTTATTATTAAATTAAATTTAATTAACTTAATCAAGATAAAACACTCACACCGTTTTTCAAAATTTCGAATAATAGTTGGCACAAGTGAATTGTATAAAAAAACTTGAAGCGAATTGAAATAATTTTTTTAAAATTTTTCACATAATATAAAATATTTTAAAATTTTTGTTTAAAAATAATTCTTTTAGCAGTTTAGGATAAGTGAATTTTATGTAGAACTTAAAGTGAAATTAAAATATTTTAATATATTTTAAAATTAATATTTTAGTACAATTAAAATATTTCAAAAGTTTTGTTTAAAGATAATTCATCTAGCTGTTGAGACATAGAATTACGAAAAATAGCTGAAAACAAAAGATAATAAAATAAAATATTATTGAATTATTTTATGCGTACATTTTTTTCTTTTTAACTTTTGAATATCACAAATTTATTTTGTTCCCTTTAAATTCTATAAGTTTATAGGGGTAAAAGCAAATTCTAGCATGATTTTTTCATATCACGACATTACTTTTTGCACTTTCTTTAGCATTGACTACCTGATTGATAAATGATTTACCTGTGATAAATATTTTAAAATAAAGAATGCAAGTGTGAGCTTTAAAAATTGAGAGTAGTTACCTAAAATAATCTAAATGTTGAAGGAAATTTATTGTAATTTAGCGCCAAAAATGTAATTTCGTTTATAATTATTAATTTTTTATTTTTAAAAAATATTTAATTTCATTAGTTTTTAAAAAATAATTTGAATTTAATAAAATATATTTTATAATAATTGAATTTAATAAATTTAATTAATCAATTAAATTATTTGTTAAAAATATTTTAATTAAATAACTATAAAATATATTAAATTATATTCTAATTATATTATTTATTAAAAATAATTGAATGAAATATAACTATTATATCATTTAAGCTAGTAAATATAAAATATAATAATTACAATTTAATTATATTTTTATTAAAAAATCTCATAAAATATATTTCATATTAAATAAATAATTAAATTAGATTAATTACTAAATCAAATTAAATTATTTACTTTTGAATTAATTAATTTAATTATTTATTAATATAATTTAATTAAATATATTTTATATAAATTAAATAAAAAAATTATAAATAATTTAATTTAGTTATGGTATTTACTTAAAATAATTTAATAATAATTAATTATTAAATTGAATTAAATTGATTAGAATATTAAATTAAATTAATTAGTTTAGCTTTATTATTTATTAAAAATAATTAAAAAATATATATTTAATTTAACTTAATATTTAATGTAATTTAATTATTTATTATTAGTTAATTATTTTAAATAAATGAATTTAATTATTAAATTAAATAAATTAATTATGATTTTTATTTCCAATTATTCAATAATAATGAATTATTAAATTAAATTCATTATTATATTATATTATATTAATTATTTAATTAAAATTAATTAATTAATTTAGTTTAATTATTTATTAAAAATAATTTAATAATATACATATTTATATGATTAATTTAATTAATTTAATTTAATTATATTATTTATTAAAATAATTTATTTTAATAAAATATTTGAATAAAATAATTTATTTGTACATGATATAATGAAAATGGACAAAGTTTTAAAATTTTACATTTTTTTTATTTAAGTTTTTATTTTTTTTGAAAATAAAAAAATATAAACAGATTTTACAAATATATTTTTGTTACAAATTTATAAAATTTTAAAAATATAAAAAAATGAAATAAAATAAAAACTTTGTCAAACGGGGCTTAGTAGTAGCTTTTTTTTTTTTTTTAATTTCCAAAAGCTTAAACTGCCCTCCCACAAACTCGCCTTGAATGTTGGATAATGATATTTTGCCTGAAAATTGAAAAAAAAAAAAAAATTGTACACGATTTTTATGATTTAATCAAGGCAATTTATGATACAAGGAATAGCAAATTCAAGTCCTAAAATATGTATCAGTGAAAGAACTGAGAGCTAGATCGTTGCATACTGTCAAGAAGCATTGTCTTTCAAAATTGCATGATCATCATAAACTGGAGACGATGAAATAAAGCTCTCTCCTTGCTCATAAGACTCAATAAGCATCAGCACGACGTCCCGCATCGATGGCCGATTAAAAGGCGACGCACTCGTACACCACAAAGCAATTTTGAAGACAGTGATCGCTTGATTGACGGCATTTTCATCTTCTAGATTCAGTCGACTGTCGAGTATTGCAGATGTCAGAGAATGTTCGCGAATGTAATTTCGTACCAGCGTTACAAGATCACCTCCTAGATCCAGTGGCTGCACTGGAGTTCTTCCCGTTAGCAACTCCAGCAGAACCACTCCAAAGCTGTAAATATCGCATTTTTCAGTCACCCTCATTGTGTACGCGTATTCTGGCATGAAAGAAAAGGTGAATGATCAGTCCAGTAGGATAACTAGTCTTCCATGCATGACTTTCTAGTAAGTCTTTATTACACAGTCTTCTCGCACTATATCATTAATCTTATATATATACAGAGAGAGAGAGAGAGAGAGAGAGAGAGAGAGAGAGAGGCTGAGGGAGTAATATTATATCCTGCATCTGTCTGGAATGTATGTACAGAAAAAATGCCAATTATCGACTTTTTCTGGGTTTCCGTTGCATGTAAGAATAATAAGTTCAAAGTAGTTAACCCAAAGATGCTTATTTAGTAAGTAAGAATGTCATGAACAAATGATTTCAACAAAATGGAATAAAACAGAGAACAGGGAATTTTTCTAAAGCTGGAAACGTAATTGTTATACATCTTTTCTTATGTTAAAGTCTACCAATAGAACTGCCTCTACTCAACAAGTATCCTAAAGCCAAAACATTAGAGGGGAAAAGAAATAAAATAGAAATGTTAGTCAGGTAGGTGTATCAAGAGCAAAAGGTTAAAGTTTAATATCCAGCACGAGGTAGCCCAGCTTGTGGCCTCTTCCTAAGAGATCACAACTTTAAACCTTGCCCCATCAAGCTTCTTCAAAATTCGGGACTGACCGAAGATCTGTATAGTTGGTCTCAAGAACAGTTTCAATATAAAGGGCTGAGTCCAAGGTAAGCTCTCCATTGCCCTGGTCGTACCACCCCCCCCCCCCCCCCCAAAAAAAAAAAAAAAAAATTGTTATTATTTTCTTCACTCTTGTTTAGCCAAACAAATAAGACTTGAGAGTAAAACATATAGTCTAACATCTAAACCGAACACTAACAATTGATCCTGGAAGTTAAAGATAGAAATTTGGTGAAGACTTCGTTTTTTTTTTTTTAACCAATTCTCAAAAAGCCCCTCAAATTTTGACTTTGATATAATAGTAAATTTAATCCTAAATTTAAATCCAAAACTACCACGTTCTATTCTAGTTCCAACTATTATGTAGAACTTTTTAAAGGGTTTGAATTCATATAGTTACCTATTCCCAATTATTACATGATCTACCATGTTAACTAACTTACATAATTATACTTAATTTTTTATTTTACCAAATACACATATAATGTGCGGGGTCATCTCTATGTCTCAGCTAAGACTTAGTTTTAGATTAATTGTGGTCGATTAAATGAGTCATTTTCCTCCATTCATTCTATGAAGGTCATATTCTCTATGAGCTTATTTAAAATTAGATATATATATTTTTTTCATATGATTCTAGTCCAACAAAATTACCTTTTGTATTTTTTAAATCTTCTAATTGATACAACCAATCTTTCACTACTGTAGGTCTCAGTTTACGTTAAACAAGACTAAACTATCTTAAACGACTTTCTCCCAGTTTTTTTTTTCTTTTTCTATTTTTTTTTTTTTTTTTTTGTATAGAAGGCACATTAACTTTCTTCTAGATATATTTATTTTTTATCCTATCTTTTCTTTTTGCACTATGAATTGAGTTTAAAATCCTCATTTCTACCACTTATCTTGTGAGATTGTTTCACCTTAATGGGTCAACGCTCTATAGTAGAATGTATAGTTGGTCATGTAATTGTTGTATAAAATTTTTATTTCAGCATTATAACTATTTTACGATCACGTAAAACATGCACCTTCAATCTCTCCATTTGAGTGAATATCATCTAAGATACCAAAAATAATGATTTTTTTCCCCTTTTTGATCCATAACTTCCACTATACCCTCATTCATATTTTAATTTTACTCAAATTACAACACACAATATCGTGTATTATTTTTTTGTCGTACACTATCATTACAATATTTACTACATTTCATGCATTTTGAATTTGGCACCCTATGCCTGATTAATGCAATTTAAAAGTACGATTATATAACCCAATATAAAAGTTTTTGCATGTAAATGTTATTAACCCCCATAGTCTCATTGAGAGTCTCTAAAGTGGGTGTCCAAAATTTTAACTTACAATAAACCTCAAACTTAATTTCATATATTAATCTAATATTATCTATGAACAATATATACTAAGAGATGTTGTCTTATACTTAGGGGGTGTTTGGGTGCATCCCAAATTCTTAAAAACTCTGAAAATTTTTAAAAATCTTTAAAACTTATCTCACTGCACGCCTTACAAACCCACAATTTATCTCATTTTATCTCATTTTTCATCATACCAAACACCCTCTTAGTAACCTCGTCAATAACCAAAGCAAAAAGATAAGGATTTAAAGCGGATCATTGGTACAAATCAATTATAATAAAAATAATCACTTGTATCACTACTAATAGCCCTTGAGCTAGTGCTTGTTCAGTCATACATGAGCTCGTTTGGAGGCTCAAGAAATACCAAAAAAATATTAAAAGTTGACACTTCTACGGTAATTTAAGTGTTTGGCAAATTCACAATTTTTTTTTACTTTTCTGTTCTACTACAGTAAATAATTATTACAGTGGGCTCCACTTTTTTTTTACTTTTCTACTCTGCTACAGTAAAAAATTTTATCAAACACTCAAAAGTTACCACTTTTCTGCTCTGCTGCAGCAATAATTTTACCAAACAGCAAAAAGTTGTAAAAAATTACTAAAAATTACACTTTTATTCACCAAACATACCAAAAATTACAACTCACAAAAAACACAAAAAGTTATCAAAAGTTTCACTTTTTTTCTACTTCCAAACGGCCTCATGTCTGCTATCGCTTTAGCAAATTTCATAGTTTCTTTTTTTTTTTTTTTTTTTTTTTTGATAGGAAATATATTTCATACTCTAATCATTTCTTTTCTAGTGTCAACCATAAAATTTCTTTTAGGATCCTATTGAATACTTTCCCTAAATAAATAAAAATCATGATAAAATATTTCTTCTTTTCTTTATATTTTTCCATCAAAATTCTTATTAGCAACTAACTTCCACGGTCGATCTATTAGTCATAAACCAAATTGTTATTTCCAAAACAAGAATAATATGAATTTGTCTTAACTCAAACAAATGTCCAATCTTTATAATAACTAAGCCCCAGAACCACAATTCTATATTGAAATTTCATGAGACATAAACAAGACTATCCTTATCTAATATAAGCCAGAAAGAAAGATCATTAGAAGAATCCAACACGAGATTCAATCATCAAAGTCATTTGAATCTCAAAAAATAAGTGATTGCATGCATATGAGAGGCACAAATAGGCGTAGATCATCCTACAATTCTACAAGTTTAATCATCAAATTATGAAAGATCACATCACCGCATTATGTTTGGAATGTGGTTTAAAGACACGATGTTTGGATCAAAGATTTTCAAAAGAAAAGGAAATTTTGGAAAATGAAATTATTTATATATATATATCCACCTTTTAAGATTACTTGAACAAAAAATTATTATCACTATTTTTTTATAAATGCCTATTCATTTTATTATTATTTCTTAACCCAACCAAAAAAAGTAATATAAATTAACGCCTTTCATTTCATTTTACTTTCTTATATTTCTCATTTGCTTTTCTTTTCCCTCCACAATACATGCTAGGACCCGTTTGGGCTCCAAAGTTTTTCAAAAAATTTCAAAAAACTTCAAAAGTTTTTGAATTTCTCTAATCAAATTTCAACAGGTATCATTTTTACATCAAATCAATACTAACTTTTGAATTTTTTTAAGCTTTTTTGGCACTCCAAGCACACCCTCTAAGTATGCTAAAAAAGATTTGCAGTAGTTATTTAGTTCAGAATTCTTACTCGTCATATTCTAGAAAAAATATGAGATGGGTCAGACAGAGAGTTTACCAGGGGCTATGTACCCATATGATCCTGCAACAGCAGACATTGACTTGGATTGAGGCATATCAATGACCTTTGCCAAACCAAAATCGCCAACGTGGGCTTCAAAGTTCTCGTCAAGAAGAATATTGTTAGACTTGATATCACGGTGAATGATCCGTGGCTTGCAGTCATGATGTAAGTAAGCAAGACCTTGGGCAGCCCCCAGGGCAATCATAAAGCGTGTTCGCCATTCCAAGCTACAAGATGCTCCGTGAAGCAATTCACCCAAGCTACCCTTCTCCATATACTCATAAAGAAGCAAATTTGAACCCTGGTGATAGCAAAAACCATAAAGCTTTACAATGTTACGATGCCTAATATTTCCAAGAGTCAAGATCTCAGCTCGAAAACTATTCTCAATATTGCTGTTGTTTCCCTCTCTATTTGATGCTAGCTTCTTAACAGCAATTGCTTGCCCTGAACGAATAACTGCCTTGTAAACTGTCCCAACAGCACCCCTCCCAACAACATAACTGTCATGAAAATTGTTTGTGGCCTCAACCAGAGATTGGACAGTGAAACCCTCCCTGGGACGGAAGTAGATATCTGAAACAGGAGATGCCTCATTACCCGAGTAGGATGCAGCCACCTCAACTGGACGCCTCATGAAATATAAGATAAGTGCGATTAGTATAAGTGAGATTCCACCTACAGCAGCTGCAACTACGATGATGATTTTACCCCGATGAGAACTTAAACCTTCTGAGGGTGGCACTGAATTCGATGGTGACTTTCCATTGCAATTGCCAAATGGCCCACCACAAAGCCCTCTGTTTCCGATGAAGCTGCTCTTGGCCATGTTCTGAAACAATGCAACAGTCGGCAATGGACCAGAAAGGTGATTGTATGAGAAGTTACAGTCCAATAAACTTGTCAAATTACCAAATGTACTTGGTATTTCACCGCAAAAATTATTGTTATTCAGCAGAAGGGATTCTAGTAAAATAAGATTTCCAAGTTGAGGTGGTATTCTTCCAGACAGATTATTATGACTTAGATTCAGTGCAATCTGCAAGCCAGCAAGAGAGCCCAACTCTGAAGGTATTTCACCATAAAGCAAGTTTCCACCCATCTGCAACTCGGTCAAGCGAGATAGATTGCCCAATGCTGGAGGTATATCGCCAGAGAATTTATTTTCAGAGAGCATTAGAAGCTCCAGCTGTGAAAGAGCCCCAAGCTCATTTGGTATGGAACCGAAAAAATTGTTCTGGCTTAGATCAAGCCGTTGAAGCATCTTGCAGTTAAAAATTTCAGGTGGAACATATCCAGTAAGAAAATTCGATGAAACATTAAAAGTCACCAATTGGGACAAATTTCCTATCTCCCTTGGCAACTCGGACATAAAGTCATTGTGGGAGAGATCAAGCCTTTGCAACTTCTGGCAATATCCAATACCTGGAGGAATGGGACCGCTAAACTTGTTCTGGCCCAATTCAACAGCAGAGAGATTAACCAAATTGCACAGCTCCAAAGGAAAGCCCCCATTTAGCCTGTTTCCACCCAGACGAAGTTGAACCAAGGATTTGCAGTTTGTGACCCCAGTTGGAATATTTCCGTACAACTTATTATACTCGAGATTCAGAAAAGTCAAGTTGGAATGCCGGCAAATATGAGGAGGCATTTTTCCTGTTAGATTGTTGTCTGAAAAATCAACCACCCAAAGTCGGCTGTATAATCCAAGTTCTTGAGGAATGCTACCAATGAGGGAATTATCAAAAAGCTGTAACTGAAGCATTTCAGTTAGGTATTGAAATCCAAAAGGAATAGGACCAGTGAGGTTATTAATTGAAAGATCAAGCTTTGTTAAGTTCCGCAAGGTAGTCAGCTCATTTGGTATAACACCGGTAAGGTGGTTCTGGAAAAGGAAGAGTAAGCGCAAGCCCACTATTTTACTGAACTCGGTTGGAATCTCTCCCACCAAGTAGTTCTCTGAGAAATCAATCTCGGTCGCTAAGGAAAGATTACCAATTTCCCTTGGTATTGTTCCATTCAATTGATTCCTGTACAGGTACAACCTTTTAAGGGGCTTGATGTTCCCAATGTCAGCTGGAATTTCACCTGCAAGGTTGTTCTGGTACAAAGCAATAGTCTCAAGATTTGTGCAATTTCCAATCTCCTTCGGTATTGAACCAGACAACTGATTATCCCATAGAATCAATTCCGTCAAACTCCTAAGCATCCCAATCTCTTTGGGTATGCCACCATCTAGATTATTCTGGGCCAGACCCAGATATTTCAAGCCCACGCAATCACCTATCTCTGAGGGTAAGCTCCCAGAAATACGATTCTGACCTGCTCGAAATATCCTCAGCTTCTTCAGATTCCCAAAAGAACGAGGCAGTGAACCAGCTATGCCGTTGGTGTATGCCACAAACTGAACCAGAGACAAAAGGTTTCCAAGTTCCACAGGTAAAGGGCCAGAGATCTTGTTATTGCACAAATTGAGGTCTTCTAAACGAGACAAATTACCCAACTCGGCAGGAATTTGTCCATCAAAGTGATTATTATTCAAATAAAGACTTTCCAATCTCGAGCAATTTCCAATCTCCTTAGGAATATTTCCAGTGAACCCATTGTAAGAAACATCGAGCTTTGTAAGATTAACCAAACTGCAAATGCTAGGGCTCAAGGTCCCCGAAAGGTTCATTGAGTGCAAATCTAGAGACACTACAGTCGAATA
>JAVXUM010000023.1:9976233-9989060 GCA_035590655.1 Pouteria glomerata
TGTAATTTAAAACATAATGAAAAATAATTAATATTAATATTTTAAAATATAACATAAATAATAAATAAATTTAAAAATATTTTGTTAAAATGTAATTAAATATTAATAAAAAAATAATTATAATTACAATTACAATTAGAAGTTAATTACACAAGTAAATAAATAATGATTTTTAAAATAAATAATAACAAAATAAAATATTTTAAAAAAAATTATTAAATTATTAGCGATATATTCCTGCTATTTGGCGGGTATAGGAACAAAAAAGGCGGGGGTCTATTAGCGGCTGTCTATTTCATATTAGCAACCGCTAGTAGCGCTCACTAATAATTTAATAAATAATTCTTGGGCGGTCGCTATAGCGGTCGCTAAAACTTTAGCGACTGCTCATCCGATCGCTAATACTTTTTAGCGACGGTATATTGGCGACCGCCATTTAGCGGTTACTATTAGCTATTGGGACTGCTAAGGAGGACTTTAGCGACCGCATAAAGCGGTCGCTAAAAACCCTTTCTTCAGTAGTGACTGCATGATAAATTACATGATTATAGTTGTCTTATGAATTAGGAAAGTATGTATAAATAAATTTTGATTTTGAGAAATTGGGAAAAAATATATTTTTAAAGAATGATGTGGGGTTGAATAAATAAATTAATTATTTATTCATTAATTTTTTTGATTTTGGTTTGGGATTGAGGTACCAGGAAATTAGTTGGTGCTGAAAGCTAAGCTGGTGAAAATCCAGAAACTTGCGCGGCATTGGGTATGATGTCCAATAGACTAGTAACCTACAAAGTAATGGAATTGATATTTTTGGTATCCTATGGTTAAGGCATAGATTGACAAGGTTGTGGTACCTAATCCAGTAATTGTGATTGTGGTCTTGTCGAAATAATTTATTTTTATTTCGTGTTCAAAATATTTAAATTACATATTTTTGATGCGTGTTGTATGTGCGCATGACATGTTAGATATCTATACTAGTACACCTGTGCATAATTTATTTAATTTTTATTTTACTTCGAGCACCAGTGGATTTTTATATTGTGCTCAGCCCTTATAAAATTTTTCAAATGCAAGTGCAAGTGTTGCACTAAACGAAGGTCCTGATGGAATTACTTAAGCAAAGCGGATATTTTTAGTAGCTAGTTAATTGTAATTTAAAAAGAGAACTGTATAATTGTTTTATTTATTTATTTACTTGGAATTAAATTATTATGTAGAGTCTCAGTTTGAGAGGCTGGAGATGAATTTTTATCCAAGTTTGGAAGTTGGTAGTGTATATTTTTTTTATTGGCTCTGATTAATTTAGATTGATAGTTTTTGTGGTTTATGGTTATTGTTCATGATCTTGGAATTGCAAAAAACTCGAGACGTGACAAATTGGTATCAAAGCTTAGTTTAGAATACTTAAGGACAGTTGGAGTTAAGGGTTCTAAGTGATAGAATTTTTTCGTGTCTTATTTGATTTCATAAAAATTATTGACACATAGAATTGCGGATTACAAATATCAATTCTTACTCTTTTTGGTTTTCATATTTAGACAATGCCTCCACGTGTTGTTAATGTTAGAGGTAGAGGCTGTGGTCAAAGCTGTGGCCAAGGTCAAGGTTGTGGTCGTGGTCGTGGTCGTGTTTAGGGATGCAGAGTCCCAGCAAATGAGGAGGTACATATGCAGCCTGAAGTGGCTCATGATCAGGAGTCATATACAAGAGGGGGTTCAGTTAACGCAGTGGTCAGGCTAGAGTGGAAGGTGAACAGGAGGGGGTGGCTAATGCACCTCAAGCTGCCAATGGTCAGGCTAGAGTGGCGAATATTTCCCAAGGAGGTTCAGTTAACGTAAAAGACTTTATGCAAAATATGGTCACAACCATGATGAAAATGGTAGGAGGAGTGCAGAAGAACAACTCTATTTCAGCATTGATTACATTTAAGAAGATGAATCCACCAACGTTTGATAAAGAGGCAGATCCAGATATGGTTGAGAGTTTCTTATCACAACATGGGAGAATATTCAATACGATGGGGATTGTTAAGGATGAAGTGAAAGTCTCTTACATGGCATTTCAGTTGACAGGAAAGGCGAGTGATTGGTGGACATCTGTAGAAGATTCTCAAGATGTGAGTAAAATAACTTGGGAGAAATTTAAAAAAATGTTTAGTGAGCAATTCTTTCCACTACCAATAAGAGATGTAAAAAGAGACGAGTTCATGAATTTGATCCAAGGCACAGTGACAATTTTAGAGTATGAGCATAAGTTCTTTGCTTTTTCTAAATATGCACCAGAGATGGTTCCCACGGAGTATAATAAATGTCGAATGTTTAAGAGGTGTTTGAGACTAGCCATTAGGGGCAGGATAGTACTTCTATATTTGGAGGACTAAAATGTTGACATCTCGAGCTATGATAGTAGAGAAAGACTTGAATGACATGAAGCAATAGATAGAGAATAGGTAAGAAAAGAGAATGTGAGATCACTATAACTGATGAGGTCACTGTATCCGATCATCGTCTATTATTTGACTTGATTGTGCTAAAAATGAACAACTTTGATATTATTCTTGGCATGGATTACCTGTTAGTTTATAAGGCAATAATAGATTGTGCCAAAGAGAGAGTGACCTTATATACACCTTAGGGTGATCGGATATGATTCACAGGTGACAGTAGAGATACTTTGGTCACACATTTTCTAGATAGGCAGAACGGAACAGATTTGTATAGCTTATTTGTCAACCTAGCTTTGGAGAAAGAGGTGAGTAGTAAGACAGAATTGCCTCCAGTTGTGTGCAAGTTTCTAGATGTATTCCCAAAAGACTTGGTAGAGTTGCCACCAGAACGATAAGTGGAGTTTAGCATTGATTTGATTTCATAGTGCCTTATAGACTAGCTCCAGCAAAATTAGTTGAGTTGAAGACTCAACTTGAAGATTTACTTATTAAAAGTTTTATTCGTCCTAGTACTTCACCGTGGGGAGTACCAGCATTGTTCGTGGCAAAGAAAGATGGCTCATTACAGATGTGCATTGACTACAGAAAACTGAATAGGGTGACAATAAAGAATAAGTACCCACTGCTGAGGATTAATAACTTATTTGACTAGCTCAAGGGTTCACAATGCTTTTCAAAGATTGATTTGAAATCAGGGTATCATCAATTAAAAGTGAATAAAGAAGACATACCAAAGACGTCATTTAGGATTCGATATGGACATTATGAGTTCCTAGTGATGCCTTTCGGGTTAACCAATGACTCAGCAACTTTTATGGATTTAATGAACAGGATATTTAGTGCGTACTTGGATAAGTTTATGGTAATCTTCATTGATGATGTGTTGGTGTATTCTCGATGCAAGGAAGAATATGAAGAACATTTGAGGATTGTACTCCAAACTTTAAGGAAACACAAGCTTTATGCCAAGTTAAGTTAGTGTGAATTATGGTTTAAAGAAGTAAAGTTTCTTAGGCAAGTTTTATCTAGTAAAGGTGTATCAGTAGACCTATCAAAAATAGAAGCAGTTATGGATTGGCCGCAGCCCAAGACAGTGCTTAAGATTTGAAGTTTCTTGGGGTTAGTTGGATACTATCGAAGAATTGTTCAGGATTTTTTAAGATTAACAGTGCTAATGACTAGATTGACTTGAAAATGGGTGAAATTCGTATGGAATGAGGCTTGTGAAAAGTCATTTCAAGAGTTAAAGAGGAGGTTGACTTCTGCCCCAGTGTTAGTGATTTCAGAAAGAAGATTGAACTATATAGTGTATTATGATACATCTAAGGAAAGATTAGGGGGCGTGATTATGCAGGGAGGTAGAGTTGTGGCATATAGGTCAAGACAACTAAAGATTCATGAGTAAAATTATCCAGTATTTGATTTAGAGTTAGCAGTGATGATTTATGCTTTAAAAAGTTAGAGATATATTACTTATATGGAGAGAAGTTTAAGGTATTCTCAGATCATAAGAGCCTAAAGTATATATTTACCCAGAAGGATTTGAATTTGAGACAAAGGAGATGGATGAAATATATGAAAGATTATAATTTTGAATTGCATTATCATCTAGGGAAAACAAATGTGGTTGCAAATGCTCTTAGTAGGAAGACCTGTAGTGTTTTGGCCAATATTACAATGAAAGAATGGTATATGATGAAAGAAATTAGAGAGTTTAATCTTCACTTAAGAGAAAAAGAAGGACACGCCACTCTCTTTTCTATGGTGGCATAACCAACATTGGTGACTCGGGTGATAGAAGCTCAAAGTTTTGATACTGAGTCTGATGCGAGTAAGGCAAAGTATTAAGTGCAGAAGGGTTACCAGGTTGGACTTTTACTACAAACAGTGGTTTCAGATATCAAGGTTGATTATTTGCACCAGCATCTATGCGGAACGAAGTTTTGAGAGAGTTTCATCACTCCAAGTTTATAGTACATCCAGGAGGCACCAAGATGTATCATGACTCGAGTCGTCAGTTCTTTTGGGAGTGAATGAAAAAGAATGTGGCAGAATTTATTAATAGATAAAAAAGAATGTGGCAAAATTTGTTAATAGATGTCTTATTTGTCAACAAGTAAAGGCCAAACATCAGAGACCGGCATGTATGTTATATCCACTACCGGTATCAATGTGAAAATGGGAGAATGTGACAATGAATTTTGTTTCTGCGTTACCGAAATCACAAAAAAGTCATGACACAATTTGGGTAGTGGTTGATAGATTGACCAAGTTAGCTCATTTTCTACTTATTCGTTTAACTGACTCTATAGATACTCTCGCTCGACTTTATATTAAGGAGATTATGAGATTTCATGGAGTTCCTATTTCTATTATCTTAGATAGGGATTCTCGCTTTGTCTCTCGATTTTAGCAGGGTCTCCAAGCAGCTATAGGGACTCAATTGTCACTTAGTATAGCTTTTCATCCGCAGACTGATGGACAATCAGAACGGACTATTCAAATTTTGGAAGATATGCTCAGGCTTTGTGTACTTGATTTTTGAGGTAATTGGGAGGGCTATTTACCACTAGTGGAATTCACTTACAATAATAGTTACCAGTCGAGTATTGGGATGGCACATTTTGAGGCGTCATATGAGAGACTGTGTAGATCACCAGTTTGTTAGACTGAAATTGGAGAAGCTACAGTTATTGGTCCAGGGCTTGTTAGAGAGACCATAGAAAAAAATTAAAATTATTCGCCAAAGATTGGAGACGGCGAGGAGTCGCTAAAAGAGTTATGTCGATCGAAGACGGAGACCATTGGAGTTTGAGCTGGGAGATCATGTGTTCTCAAAGGTCTTACCAAGAAAGGGGGTGTTTCGTTTTGGGCTTAGAGGAAAGCTATCTCCAAGATTTATTGGACCATTTGAGATCCTCGCTAGAGTTGAAGATGTAGCATATCGTCTTGCTTTGTCACCACAGTTATTAGGTGTTCATGATTTTTTCACGTGTCTATGCTGAGGAAGTATAATGCTAATCCATCACATGTTCTTGATTGGACCGAGCTTGAGATTGACTCAGACATAACATATGAAGTGAGACCAATAAAGATTTTGGATTTGCGAAAATAAGTTATAAGAGGGAAGACCATTCTCTTAGTTAGAGTGCTATGGAAGCACCGTGGTGTCAAGGAGTCGACTTGGAAACGAGAGCCAAAAATGAGGAGTAAGTATTCATAATTATTCAATGATTCGAGTATTTTATAAATTTCGAGAACGAAATTTTTTTAAGGAGGATAGGATATAATGACCTAAGAAATTTTAATTCTTACCTTGATTATTTTCGTAATAAGAAATTTAGTTAATATAAATTTTTATCTTATTGGGAACACATGGATTGTGTGAGGATATTTTTTTAAATATATTTGAGAATTATAAAATTATATTTTAATTTTGATATATTATTAATTTAATGAAAATAATTTTTTTAATCCATGTGGCCTTGTGTGTTTATATATATATATATGATAATATTAATATAAATATATAAAAGGTTTTGGAAGTCATTGCTCGTGGATTTAGTAGGCCGTGTATATATATATATACTTATGTGTTTAGCCGCGTGAGGAGTAAAAAAAAAAAAAAAAAGTGGCAGAAGTTTGTTGTCGCATGTTCCAATTCGACTAGGATTCCAAAGGTTAACAACTATCACATATGTATCTCCATATGTGTGCTGCTCAGGAGTCTTACGGTGTTAAAAAAAAAAAAAAAGCCACGGCAGAAAGCTTTAGGTGTTGGAATTTGACAGCGGCGGCAGAATTTTTTCGGTGGTGGCAGTGAGTATTATTCGAAGTATTATATGTAGTTTTTCTTCTTCAAATTTAAATTGAGGTAGGGGAAGTTAATTTAAATTTATTATGTAAGGTTTAATTTTGTAAATTTTTGTAATTATTTGATTTACTATTGTATGATAAATTACATGATTGTGACTGTCTTATGAATTAAAAAAAATATGTATAAATAAATTTTGATTTTAAGGAATTGGGAAAAAATATATTTTTAAAGAATGATGTGGGATTGAATAAATAAATTAATATTTATTCATTAATTTTTACGATTTTGGTTTGGGGTTGAGATACCGGAAAATCAGTTGGTGCTGAAAGCTCCACTAGTGAAAGTCTAAGAACCCATTCGGGGATGGGTATGATGTCCAGTAACTTAGTAACCTACAAAGTATTGAAATTAATATTTTTGATATCCTATGGATAAGGCATAGGTTGACCAGGTTGTAGTACCTAATCCAGTAATTGTGATTATGGTCTTGTTGAAATAAATTATTTTTATTTCGTGTTTAAAATATTTAAATTAAATATGTTGATATGTGTTATATGTGCACATGACATGTGAGATATCTATACCAGTACACCTGTGCATAATTTATTTAATTTTTATTTTTCTTTGAGCATTAATGGATTTTTATATTGTGCTCAGCCCCTACAAAATTTTTTAGATGCCGGTGCGAGTGTTGCACTAAACAAAGGTCGTGATGGGATTAATTAGGCGAAACGGATATTTTTAGTAGCTAGTTAATTGTAATTTAGAAAGAGAACTGTCTAATTATTTTATTTATTTATTTATTTATTTAGAATTAGATTATTATGTAAAGTCTTAGTTTGAGAGGCTAGAGATGAATTTTTATCTAAATTTGGAAGTTGGTAGTCTATATTTTTTTTATTGGCTCTGATTAATTTGGATTGATGGTTTTTGTGGTTTATGGTTATTGTTCACACTCCTGAAATTGTGAAAATTTCAGAACGTGACAGTGCTGATGTTTAGGGAGTCTTGTTTTATGAAAAGGAGGGTTCAGGAGTTAAACAACCACACAATGATGCCTTAGTGGTGACACTGAAAATGTTTGAATTCGACGTCAAAAGGATATTAGTGGACGTAAGAAATTCAATAGGGGTAATGTTTCTAAACTTGTTTAAGAAGTTAGGACTAACTAAGGAAAACCTAGAACCGTCTAAGTGCCCATTAATTGGATTTAGTTCTACGCCAGTTTGGCCAGTTGGAAGGGTTACTATTCTTGTTCAGGTTGGTCCAATTGAATGTAATGTAAAATTCACAGTTATGGATGTGCCGTCTTCCTACAATACTATTGTAAGGAGATCATGGATCCATATGCTGAAGGCCGTGTCATCTACGTACCATCAAGTGCTTAAAATCCCTTATGAAGATGAAGTTGTGGAAATACATGGAGATTAAGACATTTTAAAGAAGTGTTTTACTACAATTCTTAAATCAAAACCCCTATTCGAGCAAGTCCAACTCACAGAAATACCTGAGAATACTCCAACGATTAATGACTTTAGAGGTGAACCTGAGCAGAAAGTTATAGAGCAACTAAAGAAGATTTACATTGGTCTATTTGAAGATGACAAATACTTCTTGATCGGATCAAATCTAAATGAAAAGAGAAACTGAAATTATCTAAACTGCTGCTCAAAAATGTCAGTAGCTTTGCATGGACCCTACAGGAAATGTCAAGTATTCATCCCAATGTAATTAGCCATAAGTTGAATATCAAACCAGGGATGGAGCCTGTGATCCAAAGCATGATGATCTGCTTTGCAACATACCAAAATGGTCATTGAAGAAGTCGATAGGTTACTTAAAGATGAAGTCGTTCAAGAAGTCTCATATCTTGAATAGTTGGCCAACACTGTAGTGGTGAAGAAAAAAATGGCAAACAGAAAGTTTGTGTTGATTACACAAATTTGAATAAAGGTTGTTCAAAGATTCTTTTCCTTTGCTTAGGATTGACCAATTTGTTAATTCAATAGTACGGAGTGTTAAAATGTCATTCGTGGATGCTTACCAAGATTACTACCAAATCCCAATGTATGAACTTGATGAGGAAAAAACGTCTTTCATCACTCCAAAGGGGATCTATTGCTACGAGGTGATGCTCTTCAGTTTGAAAAATGCAGAGGCAATGTACCAAAGAGGGGTCATTAAGATTTTTCAAAAGAATCTTGGTCACATAATGGAGGTATATATCAATGATATGGTGGTAAAGAGTACAGAATCCGCCAGTCATGTTGGTAAAGAGTATAGAATCCGTCAGTCACGTTAATGATTTGTAACATGTTTTCTTAACCCTCAATGAGTATGGTTGGAAGCTTAACGTGGCCAAATGTGCCTTTAGGGTGCGGCAAACTTTTGGGGCATCTATTTACAATGATGGAAATTGAGGCCAACTCGACCAAATCAAAGCGATTCAGGCAGTAATGGCCCCGAATACAAAAAAATAAGTTCAAAAGCTTATGGTGATGGTTATGACACTTAATAGATTTGTTAGTCACACTTATGATAAATGTATTTCATTTTTTAAGTTGTTAAAAGGGGCCAACAAGATAATATAGGATGTGAAGACAGATATAACTTTGAAAAAATTAAAGTAATACTTGACGATTGCTCTTATTCTGTTGACTCATCATAGAGAAGTTTTACATCTTTACTTAGCAGTCTCTGAGAATGTTGTCGTACCGTTCTATTCAGAGAAGAAGCAAGGAAACAGAAGCTTATCTATTACATAAATAAAACCTTGCAAAGGACATAAATAAGATATTTACCTCTAAAGAAATTCACTTTGGCCGTGGTGGTGACATCACGAAAATTGGCGCACTACTTTCATACTCACATCATTCAAGTAATCACTGACCAATTAATTGGCTATTTGTTAAAAAGGATAGACATTAGTGGAAGAATGGCTAAGTGGGTAGTGTCTTTTTGTGAAATATTTGATTGTGGAGTAGTATGAATGAAATAATCTTAAAAAAATAAAATAAAATTATATATATACATATATATGATATATATATATATAAATAGTATCAATTTAGTTTGATTAATTAGTATCAATTTAGTTTGATTAATTGTTCTCTCAAACTGTAAACTAAATTGAACCATATAATTTTCTAATTTTTTATTCCTTAACCAAACCGTTGATTCAAAAATAAACATAATTCTATATAAACTTATATATTAGTCTAAATATTAATAATATGTATAAAATTTACTAAACCAAAAAGGAAGAAAATCACGTTTTGGCAGTCTAAGCAAAAATAAAAATAAAATAAAAATAAAAAAATAACATTATGGTAATCTAAAATTAATTTATATATATTCATTTTTTTAATATGAGTATCCGATGCTTTAGTTTAAATATAAATAACATCACTAAAAGCTATTAAATAAAAAATAAATTAAAACTAAAAGAAACAAATTTTGATTTTTTTTCGAAGCTTGTCTTGCTTTTCATGTGGTTGAATTGGCCCATTCATTTAAATTAAATAATAATAATAATAATAATAATGACAGAAAATTTTGCGTAATATTCGAACCCCCAAAGTTTCTAAGTGCTTATTTTTTAAAAGTAGAGGGTCTAACTATTAAAAACCCAAAGCTCATATGGTTAAAGTGATTTCTGTTAATATAATATAGAATTGATTTTTTTATATAAAATTAATTTTTTCGTATTTAATTGATAAAATATGATATGATATAAGAAATGTGATTTAAATTTAATAAAATAAATAATTTTATATTTTTGAGTCTTGATGAAAAACTAATTTATACATGAGAATGCATAATTTCATTTCAAAAGTCAAATATATATATATATATATGAAAACATAAGTTTTGTAAACTCCGCTCAATAAATTATACAATTTCTCCCTCAAAATTATCAAACAAACACGTAGACTCTAGAAAGGATGAGGGTGATTTCTGTGAAAGTTATGAAGGCATGTGATTTTGTCATTAACATTTACAAAATAATTTATAAATTATTCATACTATTTTTCTAAAATTTTGTTAATATTTGTCCATGCGTAGTTATATTGCGAATTTAGGAAGTACTCATATTTTTGTAATTAAAAATATATAACGATACTTAAACTTTTAAATTTTAATCTAAACAATCCGATATTATGGTTCCGAAATCCTTTGCCCCTTTATGCTAAAATTCTGGCCCGTCCCCTGTTTATACGTACGGCAAAGTAAAGAATGTTGCATGGGTAGAGGGCAACACCACGATTGTCTGTGTGCTTAATTTTTGCTTTTTGTGGCGTTGGAAAGCAGAAGAAAGCAAATGCAAAGCCAACAATTTACGATTAAAGCATGATATATCCTCGGAGTTGCCGCCATCACGAGGGATAAAGATAATTGACCACTCATTGTGTTTGATAATATTCAGTGCAACCTATCGATAAAGTTGCTACTTTAAAAATATATATATAAATAAAATATGACTATAACAAATTATGTTCATTATTTCATAATATTTGAATAATTAAATTTACCTTCTCTCAATGTTCAAAAATTATACGTATCTTTTTTATCTTAAAATATTATTATTATTGATTTCATTCCATTAAATTAACTATTAAAACTTAAAAGAAAATATCAATGCAATTAAATTTTAGGTATGTTTTCTATTTTACTCTCCATATCTCATATTTTGCTAATTTTCTTTTTTTTTTTGTTTTTTTGGAAAAATGCTTCCAAATTTTTTATTTTTACTTTCTTTTACTTATTTTTAGCGATTTTTGCCAAAAAAAAAAAAATTGAGAAAGATGTAAAAGAAAGATGGGTGAAATTAAAAAAAAAAATCTAAAATTTAGATTATGCGGAATCGTATGGTAATGCTCCGTATAAATGATTATGCGGAACTGGTGGACAGAGCAGTGGCAGTAGAAATTGATTTGAGTGAGACGAAGACTATAATGGAGGGTCGCAGGGGGAAAAAGATAAGGGATCAACAACAGGGGAATAATGGAAAGAAACAGAAGAACAGTAGAAACACCTCTATATGTCAGGGGCAACAGGCCCGAACTAGTGGTGTAGGCCCCAGACCACCAAAGAGAACGAAAGAACCAATATGTTTTAATTGTCATTTGTCGGGGCATCGGAAAACAGTGTGTCCATTTCGACGCCGAGGACAGAAGGAAGTAGTTAGTCAAGGGGAAAGTGGGGCAGTGGTGGACCCCAGGAGTTGTAAACGGTGTGGACAGCCGGGGCATATTAAGAAGTTTTGCCCCAAGGTGGGACAAGAAGGGCAGAGTAGTCAGAATAGCCGTTCTTCTGTGTCTCAGCCAGTGCAAGCACGATCGAGGGAAGTATTTATTGAAGCATCGCAAAGTGGGCCTATTCAGACAAAAAGAGGGGCCCCATTGGGACAGAGGGGAGACGGACCTTCCACCAGTCAGGCTTAGACCGAGTCTATGTTGTGAGTTAGCCGGAGGCGCCCGTAGAATCTTTGATTGCCCACGGTATGTCTTATGTATGTTTTGAGTATGTAGTAGCGTTCTTGGACTTAGATATTTTGTACCCCCTTTCTTGTTGCACTTAACTGTTATTGCATTGGGGTTGGCTGTAAATCCCATGGGTATATTAGGCATAATAAAAACATTTGTGTCAGAGTAGCCTTCCCTGAGTTCAAATGGCGGGGCGAGGTGGTGTTTGAATTGACAAATATGTGTACGGCTATAGAGAGAGTTGATTATGATTGTTATCTTGGTTGTGGTGAGAATGAAAACGTTTAACGTTATTTTGGGGAATGGGTTGACTTGAGGTTTACCATGCCATCAGTGGTTGCCTTAGTTAAAAGGTATGGATGTAAGCGCCAGGAAGTATTTCCATCTGTTTCTTAAGGAGAAATGAACGATATCCAAAGAAATTCCGGGAGAGAGGTGAAAGAGAAGAGCATCATGTGTTCTAGTTGTCAGTAGGGGATTGAAAGTGAGAAAATCATCAGGCCGAATACCTCACTGTGAGGTGTACCAGCGAAGTTTGTGGTTGGGAAAAGATTGTGTTGTAGAAAGAGGGAATTTTCGGTTGGAGTACTAATAATTGAGGAATTAATGGTCTTGTATAGATAAAAAATATGAAGGATTGGACCTCAAGTAGTTCGAGAGGTAAACGAAGAGGTAAAGGTGATTAGCCAGTAGTGAAGATGACTTTTGGAATTTCACGAAGAAGATCATGAATGTAAGGTGTCAACCCGTAAAGGGCAAATTCTACTTCGGCAGGTGAGATAAGTTAATTTCCTGCTTTAGTACTTTAATGAGGATGGTGCTAAAATTAAAGATGCGGGAGTGGTATTCCTCCCTAGTGTTTATGATTCATATGTGATGTTTTGTGAGGTCTAAGGTTGTATTTTTAACGTGTGCTAAATTTCGGGGACGAAATTTTGTAAGGGGGGGAGAATGTGATACCCCTACCCTGGGTATGAATAGAAAGTTATGAATTAGATTCGTTGAGAGGGTGGAAATGAAAATTTTATGTCGTGGTGCCATGTTCCTTTATATTTCTAAGTGCGGAATTTTT
>JAVXUM010000023.1:9989160-10002931 GCA_035590655.1 Pouteria glomerata
TATGAAACACCAACCCTGCGCAGGTTCCGGGGTTTTCGACCCGAGGGTAACAAGTCCCCATTCCTATTTTTCGTACCTAAATTTCCCGGCAAACAATCAATCATTCCGTTTTATTTTCCTTTTCTTAAGATAAGGTTTATGTTCTCATAAGCATGGCATTTCATAAGTTCACATGTAACTCATCAATTCAATTCATGCATGATATCATTTCATCTTTCCATTTCAATTGCGATATAACAACAACATAATAACAACGTATTTACAATTTAAAACATATCGTAAGCATTTCATCTCAATCTAGGATCTCAATGTATAACATGCAATTCTACTAACACTTAGGGAAATAACCCTAAAGCACCGTCCGGACGGCCGAGAGCAGGGTTCACAAAATCTCCTTGACCGTCCGGACGGTCTCCCACTACCGTCCGGACGGCCGAGAGCCAAGATTCTCGGCTACCCTTCTACCGTCCGGACCCTCATAGCCACCGTCCAGACGGTAGGTTTAGGTACACTAAACCTTAAGTTCAACCCTCAATTTTCTTAGGGTTTTTCTTCTCTTCCATACCCCTCAATACTTTACCTTTTGTAACCCTCTTATTCCCAACCTCCAAACCATTCATACATACAATTTGAAAGGAGAAGAAGCCAAAGAAACAAACCAACACACATACCTTCTCCACCTCACAATCAACATCACCATAACCTCACCTCATGTTTTATGCAAAGAAAGGAATGAAAAGGAGTTTAACACAACTCCAAAGATAGAAAACACTTCACTTTTTTTTTTTTAAAACAAATAAAGAGAGAAGAAGGAAAGAAATATAAAGAGACGAGAAGCTCCCTACCTCAAGTTCAAAGTTGATCTCTTCAACACCTCAAGAACCCTTCAAACTCCCAAAATGGACCTTCCTTCTCCAAACTAGCTCCAAAAGCAACACCACCTCAAGAACTTGGCCTCTTCTTCTTCCTCTTGACTTCACATTTGGTCCTTCCTCCTTTCTTCTTCTTCTTCTTCAATTCTTTCTTTCAAGCTCTCAAGTTCACTCTCAAGGAAAACAATGGCCGGATGAGTTCTTTCAAGACCAAGGTTCTCTCCTCTATTCACACTTAGACAAAGTAATAACTTTCACCAATATATATATATAAACTTGTATATCTCTTCAAGGGTGGCCGGCCAAGGCATTGTGAGCCACAAAATCCACCAACTTCATACATATACACACATGAAAGCCATTAAGTCTTCTAAGCATTAAACCTTTGGGGTCCACCACCATTAATACATTTTGACTTCTTTAATAACAAGCAAACAAACAAAAAGACAAAGCAATGGAAGGCTCACCCGGCTATCTCCCTCCCTCCTACCATATGTGCTAATATTTAATATATTTCTATGCCAACTTGGGGTCAAATAGTCAAGCTTCAATCCCATTGGCTTACCTTAGTCTAACTTGAGCTTAAGTGGTCAAAACTTATATCAAAAGGCCTCCTTGGCCGAGCCATACTTCCCATTTCATTTATTTACACTTCATTACTCTTATTCATTCAAGAACCATGCACAAGCAAGGGTATGATCATACTCCATCAAACCATGCACTAATTAACATATGGACATGCATGTCACACAAAAACAACACTTAAGCTAACCCATGCAACCTTTCCATCACTTGGCCATTCCCATTTACTCTCAAATGCGAGGGGTATCACAAGGACACATAAGAATGTAATCACATAAAAACCTTAATCCCCACTATCCCTAAATATTTTAACCTAAGCTCTGATACCAATTTGTCACATCTCGATTTCCCCACAAACCCAGGAGTATGAACAAACAACCATAAATCACCAAAACCATCAATCGAAACCAATCAGAGCCAATTATATTGAATAAAAATGAATTAACAACCTTCAAACTTAGATAAAAATATCCATCTCTAGTATCTCAGATCAAGACATTACATAATAATTAAAATAAATAAAGAAACTAATTAAATATACAATTCTCTCATTAAAATATAATTAACAAGATATTCAAAATATCTACTTCGCCTAAGCAGTTCTATCACGACATTCATTCGGTCTGCATCTAAAATTTTGTAGAGGCTGACATAATATAAAAAAATTCACTACTGCTTGAAGAAAAGTAAAAATCAAATAAATTAAGCACAGTTGGCCTAGCATAAATCTCTAACATGCCATGCCTATGTATATCACATACCAAAAATATTTAATTTAAATATTTTGAATGTGAAATAAAAATAATTTATTTCAGCAAGATTATAATAACAATTATTGGGTTAGGTATCACAATTTGGTCAACTTATGCCTCATTCATAAGATACTAAAAATATCAATCTAACAATATCTTGTAAGTTACTAATCTACTGGACACTATACCCAATCCTACGCAAGTTCTTGGTCTTTCACTAGCGGAGCTTTCAACACCAACTATTTACCTCGGTACCTCAACCCAAAACCAAAATCATAAAAAAATCAATGAATAAATAATTGATTTATTTATTCAAACCCAAGTCATTCTTTAAAATTATTTATTTCCTTATTCAAGACATCAAAATACAACTAAAAAGAATTAAAATTTTTCTACCAACTCAAGTTAATTTGTCATGGTTAAAATCAATTTGTACTTACTTTTCAAATCCATAGAACCATCACGATAAAAAAATAAATCATGCAATAACAATTTGAATAATCATTGAAATTCGTCAAATTAAACCACACATAATAAGTTTTAGTTTTATTTAACTTTACCTCTACCTCAATTGAATATGTAGAAAAAAGTGAAAAATAATGCTTTGAGTAAACACGCTTTCATTGCCGAATCATAACGAAAATAAATAAGGAAAAGAAGTCGCTGTCTATCTTTCTTTAAGTTTTGTTGCTGCTTTCCTTCTCTCTCTCTCTCTCTATTTTTCCTCTACCAGGCAATAATTGTATGCACATATAAGTGCATATCTATATATACGGTATGCCTAGGGATTTGAATCTAAGTAGGATTCTAATCCTATGTTTAATAGGTTCCTTACGATGTGCAATGATTGCAACCTATCATATTATCATTTGATATATATATATATAAATATATACATAAACACACACTAGTGTAAAGTAAAAAAAATATTTCATTAAATTAATAATTTATTAAAATTAAACTATAATCATGTAATTTACAAAAAAAAATTCCTCACACCACCTTTGTGTTCCCAATAAGTTAAATATTTAATTAATATCTCAAAAAAATTTAAATCAACTAAATTTCTTATTATGAAATTAAATATTAAATAAAAATAATCAAAACAAGAATTAAAATTCTTGGGTCATTACAGTATAATTTACATATAATTCACTATATAAAAATACAACATCCATATTGATAGGGTATTGCTCATGTGTAATGGCAAATCCTTAGGCATAGCATAAAACTTAACTTATACCAATTTAAATAGCAATGAAGAAGATAAAAATATCACAAACAACAATAAAGTACAAAAAAAATTCATGTAAATAACTTCATAATAATATTCACACAGAATCTCAAATTGAGCAGGGCTTGAATAATTTGAGCATCCCAAACTAGCTCGGGCAAAAAGTGAGACCTATTTAACATATTATTTGAGGTGCATTGACATATATTAATAATTAAAATCAAAATAATTTTTTAACTCAAAGGAATTGCAACAATTAAAAAATACCTTGGGACAAGAATTAAATAATTTGATTAATTCTAAGATGCATTTGATAGAGTAAGAATCAATCAAGTTTGGCTATGGAGAAGTTGATAGATGGGTGTGGCAGAGAAAAACAATGAGTGCGATGTGATTAGAGTAGAGACATGAGAGATAGAGAATGAGATCAATGCAAATTTTAATTAGTAGCAAAATACAAAACAAAGGATGAGATTCGTGGCAAAAATTACAATAGTTGAAATAATGGAAAAGAGAGAAAGTGAGAAAGAGAAGGGGTCTAGTAGCATTACAAATAGCAGGACTAGTGGTCAATTTCTGGAAGACAAGTTAGTGTTATGATAGGATTGGCGGACAGAGTTCTCATTGAAAGAAAATAATTGAGGAGAGGGAGAAAGAGAGGGGATGGAGGTTATGGTTTTGGGTAGGATATAAAAAGTTAAAGAACTAAAATATAACTGTTGATTTTTGAGAGGGACAATATCAACTACGAATTTTTTAAGTATATTTTTCAAAATCGAATCCTACATTTGAATTAAAAGTTAAAAAAAAATCTAAGATTTAAAAATATTTCAAATTTAAAAAAATAGAATTACAAAAGGCATAACATGAAGTGAATAGATTTAAAGGTTGAAAATAACTCAAATTCAAATTCTAGAGCTCCATTATTAGATAAATGACATTATTCTAGAGCTCCATTATTAGAGCTCCATATATAAAAGTGTATATATTTAAAATTTTAAGTTTTATGTACATTAAAATTTAAAATTAAATATCTATTTTTTAAAAAATATTTAAAAAATAAAGTCTAAATATCACTTTTTTCCAAAAAAAAAAGAAATCTTAGTTGACTTTGTCTAATAGGTGTTTGTATAGTGTTTAATAGATGTGTAAAATTTTATTATTTATTGAACATTTTTATCAAAATTTTAAAATATTAACTTATAAAATTTTATAAGAAAAGTATTCAAAAAAATATGAGAAGAGTGATAGTGTGTTTTCATATGATGTGAGTGAAAAGACAATTAAAATGAAGAAAAAAAAATAATACTGGTACTTGAACAAATCCAATAGTTAAAAAATATTCCAAATTCAAATTCTTGAGTTTCCTTACTATATAGGTTTTTAAGAATTTTTTAATAAATATTTAAGTCTAAATATCACTTTTCTTTTTTAAAATAAAAATATTAGTTAAGTTTGTCCAATAGATATCCATACAGTAATTAGTAAATGTGTAAAATTTTATTATTTATTACAAGTATTATTACATTTTAAAAAATGTTAATTTAAAACTTTTATAAAAAATATCCAAAAAATATGAAAAGAATAAAAAAAGTATGTTTTATATAAAGTGATTGAAAAGACAATAATAGTGGAGAAAAAAAGAAGTATTCTTATCCATTAAATAAATCCAACTGTTGAAAATATTTTAAATTTAAACTCTTAAATTTTATTATGATACTCCTAATATTTTCATCATTTGCTTTAATATCCTACTGTAATACCTCGGGTTATCGAGATGAATGAAAATAGCATTTAAATTGAACCGGAATGAGTTTAGGTGTGTAAGGGTGTCTTGATACCAAGAGTTGGTCAATGCAAGTGTTTGATGAGAGGTCTGGAGGCTTCAGGGGAAAGTAGGCCTCGGTGGGCGCCCGGGCCCAAGCCCAGGCGGGCGCCCGAGAAAAAGCCTCTTGTGCGCTCGAGAAAAAGCTGCAGACACCAAGCCCAAAAAGGGGCCTCAGTGGGCGCTAGAGGTTGTGCTCAGGCGGGCGCCCGACTCGCGTGTGCCCAAGGATTTTTGGCCCGTGCGTCCGAGCTAGTCCAGTATGCTTTCCCCTTTGTCTGGCCACTTGAATGGTGAAGTTGAGATTTTGACCAAGTCAACATCAAATCACTTTGACCAAGCCTTGGTCATGGGAGATGAAAGGAAGTCTCGGCCAAGAGGAGTGGAAGACCATTTCCTTTTTGATTTCTTCTTAATTTGGCTTTTGTGGGAGTTGGAATTTGCATTTAATAGTGGTGGGCCCATGAGCATTAAACTCGGGAAGACTTTGGTGCATATATTCATATATATATGAAGTGAATTGTGGTGGTGAAGGCATTTGGCCGGCCAACCTAAGCATGAATATATATAGATATATGGTATTAGTTGAAGGGTTGCCATTGGGAAGGATGTGATTGGCTCATGGGAAACTAGCTTGGTTTGTGTAACTAGAATTCAAGGAAATTACTTGAAATGGAACTAGATGGCCAATGAGAGAAATGGAAGACAAGTCTTCCACGTGACTTTAAGGGAGCATGTATAAGTGTTTGGTTCTTTGTATGACCATTCAAAACATAACCAAACTTAGAGAGAAAAACAAAGAGTTAAGCAAAGGAAAGCTAAGTAACCTTCGGCCAAGAGAAAAAGAAGGAAGAAGAAAGGAGGAAAAAGAGAAGAAGAAGAAAACTTCTTGCATCATTGGTAAGTCCTCCTTGTTCTAGTTCCACTGAAAAGAAATTTTGTTTTGGTTCTAGTTGTGTGAAGATGAACTAAGAAGAAACCTTGGTTTTTTTTTTTAAGATATTGGTGATCTTAAGAAAATGAGAAGGAGTTTGGAAGAAGAGTTCATAAACTCACTTTGGAGTCAAAAAGGAGTTGCTTTCCACTTCCCTTGAAAACCTTCAAATTTTGGCCAAAAGAGAGAGGTAGGGAGACACCTCACTTCCTTAATATGTATTTGATTGTAGATGATCTTCTTGAAACAAATTTTATGTTGTGGTGTATTGGAATCTAGAAATGAACTACTTGATGATCTAGGATAAGTTGAGATGTATGAATAACCTAGGCTTATATGGTGTTAAATTGGTGATCTAGAATTGACGAAAATGAATTTAGTAGCCTAGAGATGTTGAGAGCAGTTACGGTGATCTGAGAATTTACTAACATGCTCAATTTAGCCTCAAATTGAAATATGAAATTTTTTGGTAATAAGTGGTATCTTGAACCTTTATTTAAGCCTAGAGATTTAGTCTAAATGTGTATGGAAAGTGCCTTGATCCTTCTTGCAAAATTTCTAAATTTTGTGGCTTAAAGTGAACTATTGAATGCAAAAATTGAGAAAAATACTACAAATTTTCCTTTAGCAAAAACTGAAATTTTTCTTATTTAAAGTGGTGTATTTGAGTTGAAGTTGATGTGGTTCAAATGGCATTGCGTTTGAAGTCCATTTGCTATTTTTAAGTTAATATTGTAATAAGATGCATAGGTTATGATAATGGTTGAATAATGTGATGAATAATGAACTCAAGTGTTCTAAAAAGATAAAATTTGTTGATTTTGAATGGGGATAGTGGCATACGGAAAAATAGGAAGGGTCTTAAGATACTCTCGGGTTGAAAGACCCGGAACCTGCGCAGGATTGGTGTTCATACTAGTAGGTTATTAGCCTACGAAATGATTCGTATATTTGGCGTATCGTAGCCCTGGATCGCGATCCTAAAGAACGATTCAGTGATACAATCGTGATTCATTTGGCGTAGCGTCGCCCTGGGCTGAGATCCTAAAGCACGCTTGAGTTGTACCCACCCCGGTGTTTGCGTGTGAAAAGATGGAAAGTGTATAAAGTGAAAACCTCAAATTCTTGCATGATATTGAGATTTAGAACTTGCTATATTGTTCATGGGTTATATTATTTGCTTTCACCATGTTTAAAATGCCCATTACTTTACTTGTACATCATCTGCTTGTGAACCTTGCATACATCATATACATATTATTGTGAAGTGTCGTGAGCACAAGCATTTAGTGCTCACACCCCTACAGATACCATTGCAGGACCCACACAGGGGAGACCGGATGAGCCTTAAGTCCAGTTAGGTGATTTTTCCAGAAGTGCTGCAAAGTTTAGCTAGTTATGCATTATGGTTGATGCATAGTTGGAAGAAAATGGAAAGTTATGTAAAGATGTATGTATGTTGATTATGAATTGGAAATGGCCTATGGCCGGGTGATGTATATATGTTTTGCTTGGAGAATGTATATTTATTTTGAATTTTGGGGAATGTAATGGCCCTAAGGCCCGTTTATGGAACCTATGCCTTTAACTTCACTTTAAGTTTATTGCTATTAGCTTATGCTAACTAGATGGGTGAGAATGTATGGTTTGTGGATGTTAGCTTGGTAGATGAATATTATATATAGGTTTACTTGTTACAGGTCCAGGTTTTAAACCATTTAGGCCTTTATGTAGTACGGGAGGTTTTGTAGGTCCGTTGCGTGACTGCAGCGTTGCTCTGATGATGTTAACCCGGTTTATCATGTGTTGTGTGTTATTCACTCACCCCCCGGGTCCCCGAGCTCGGGGCGTGACAGGAAATGTGCGAGGAAAAAAAGCACCAAGCAAAAAAGAAAAAAAATAGAAAAGTAATATATATAATATTCAACATTTACAAAATACAACTCATTTTAAAACAACAAGAGTACTGAATTCCATTGAAATATTAGGGTTAAAATATTGTAATGTAGAGATGCAAGTTATTATAATATTCGACATCTACAAAATACAACTCATTTTGAAACAGTGAGAATACTGGATTCTAATGAAATATCAGGGTTAAAATATTGTAATGTAGAGATGCAAGTTATTACAATAAGTATATGAAACTATGATAATATTTAAATAAATGTCAGAAAACTTATGATACTGACTTCCATTTGTATTAAATGACAGGAATAATATTAGATTTACAACAATATTTGTCATAAGTGTCATAAAAATTGTTAGCTATGTAGTAAATTATCTGACATTTAAATGTAAAGTCAAAGGTTAGCATAATGTTTTCGATATTTCAAATAAGTGTCGCTTATTTTCCCAAATTGCAAAAAATGACATTTGTGGTAAACATAGTACAAGTACCATTAATGTCACGTCTTGAATTTTTCCACGAATTCAGGAGCATGAACAAACAATCATAAATCACCAAAATCTTCAATCCAAACTAATCAAAATCAACAATATTTAATAAAAGTAAACTAACAACTTCTAAATTTTGAAAAAAATATCCATTTCTAGTCTCTCAAATCAAGACATTACATAATAATCAAAATCCAATCAAAATAAATAAAGAAATGAAATAAATGTATAATTCTTTCCCTAAAATATAATTAACAAACTACTCAAATATCTACTTTGCCTAGGCAATCCCATCATGACCTTCGTTTGTTGCAACACTCGCATCAATATCTAAAATTTTGTAGAGACTGAACATAATATAAAAAAAATCCACTAGTGCTCAAAGAAAAATACAAATTAAACAAATTATGTACGAGTGTTCTAGTATAAATATCTAACATGCCATGTCCACGTATATCACATATTAAAAATATTTACTTTAAATAATTTTAATAGAAATTAAAAATAAATTCTTTCAACAAGACCACAATCACAATTATTGGATTAGGTACCACAAATTGGTCAACCTATACCTTAACCATGAAATACCAAAATATCAATTTAACAATACTTTGTAGGTTACTAGCGTACTGGACATCGTACCTAACCCCACACATGTTCTTGGTTTTTTACTAGTGGAGTTTTCAGCACCAACTATTTACCTAGGTATCTCAACTCAAAAACCAATATCAATAAAAATTAATGAATAAATAATTTATTTATTTATTCAGATCCAAATCAATAGAAATTTTTTTTCCCTTATTCAAGATTCTAGAATACAATTTTTTTTTTCAAGGTCAAAATCAAACTATACACACTTTTCCAATACGCAACACAATCACAATCTTATAATTTATCATGCAACAATAAGTCCAATAATCATAAAAATTCACATAATTAAACCACATATAATAAATTTAAATTTTAATTTAACTTCACCTCCTACCTCAAATTAAATATGAATTTGTTAAACAAAGAACCAAGTCAGCTTTGACTCAGAACACGGTCTGCCATTGCAAGAAAAAATTTGAATTTGCCTATGTGACGAAAGAGTCAACCTACCTTTTCCTCCAAATTTTTAGCCAGTACACGCTCACACTTTTTTTTTTCATGTCTGCCGAACTCCTTGTATTTGACTTGCACCCACATCGACACACATAAATATATATGTAGCATGCATCAGGTGACTAACTTGGAAATGGAATCCTTATATGAGTTGAATTCCAACTCCAATTGACCCGAAATGACCCTTCTTTAATAGATCCAATATTAATATTATCTCCATTACTATTATTTCCTAAATATTTAGTATTCTACTCACATATGTACACTTACATGTACATATTATCCTAGTGCACAACTCTTATAGTTTAGAAAAAAAATTTATATTCTATTTAATTAAAATTAAAGCTATTTTATAATACAAAAAAATATTTAAATAATAAAATTCTTATACAAACTATGTCTCAAAAAATTTTTAAATTAATTAAATTCCTTTTTGTAAAATTAAATATTAAATAAAAATAATCAAAGAAAGAAATAAAAATTCCTGGGTCATTACATCCTATCCTCAAAAAACTTCGTCCTTAAAATTTAAAAAGTACCTAAATCATCAAATAATTCAAAAAATTTATTTCTCATTTCTAACTCTCGTTCTCAAGTCGACTCCTTGATTCCATGATGCTTCAATATAGTACTCTGACTAAAAGAATGATATTCTTTCTCAGAGCTTGTTCTTGCGAATCTAAAATATTCACTAATCTTACTTTGTATATTACATCTGAGTCACTCTCATGTTCAGTCTAATCAAGAAGATGTGATGGATCAATATATACTTCCTTAGCATAGATACTTGAAAATATCATGCACACCTGATAATTGTGGTGGTAAAATAAGGCAAAATCCCACATCTCTAACTCTAACCAAAATCTCAAATGGTCTAATAAATGTAGGAGATAACTTTCCTCTACGACCAAAACAAAGCAACTTCTTTCTTGACAAGACCTTTATGAACACCTGATCTCCCACCTCAAGCTTTAATGGTCTCCATCTTCGGTCAACATAGCTGTTCTGATGACTCCGTGCCATCTCAAGTTTTTAGCGAATAATCTTAATTTTCTCAGTGGTCTCTCTGACAAACTCTAACCCAATAATTGTAGCTTCTCTAATTTCAATCTAGCAAATAGATGATCACACAGTCTTCTATATAACACCTCAAAACGTGTCATCCTAATACTTAACTAGTAACTATGATTGTAAGTGAATTCCACTAATAGTAAATATTCCTCCCAATTACCTCAAAAATTAAGTACACAAACCCTAAGCATATCTTTTAGAATCTGAGTAGTTCATTCTAATTGTCTATTAGTTTGTAGGTGGAAAGTTGTACTAAGTGAAATTGAGTCCCCATAGCTACTTAGAGACCTTGCTAAAATCAAAAGAGAAAACGAGAATCTCTGTTTAAGATAATAGAAACAAGAACTCCATGAACTCTTACAGTCTCTCTGACATAAAATTGAGCAAGAGTATCTATAGAATCAGTTAAAGGAATAAGTAGAAAATGAACTAACTTTGTTAATCTATCCACCACTACCTAAATTATATCATTACTCTTCTAATAATGAAATCCATTATCACATTCTCCTATTTCTATATTGATACTGGTAGTGGCTATAATATGCTTGTTGATCTCTAATGTTTAGTCTTCACTTGTTAATAAGTAAGACACCTACTAACAAATTCTGCCACTTTCTTTTCTATTCATTCCCAAAAGAACTGTCGACACAAGTCATGATATATCTTGGTACCTCCTGGATATATTACAAGCTTAGAGTGATGAAACTCTTTCAAAACTTCGTCCTGCATGGGTTCTAGCACAAATAATCTACCTTGATACCTCAAACCACTATCTATAGCAAAGGTCCAGCCTATTAATCCTCCTGTACTCAATATTTTTGCCTTACTTACATTGGACTTAGCATCAAATTTTTGAGCCTCCATTACACGAGTCACTAACGTCGGTTGTGCCACCATAGAAAAGAAAATGGTATGTCCTTCTGTTTCTCTTTAGTGAAGATCAAACTCTATAATTTCTCTCATCATATCCCATTCTCTCATAGTAAGATTGGCTAAAACACTATGGGTCTTCGTACTGAGGGTATCTTGAACCACATTTGCTTTCTGTAAGTGATACTGTAATTCAAAGTTATAATCTTTCATATATTCCATCCATCTTCTCTATCTCAAAGTCAAATCTTTTTGGGTAAAGATATACTTTAGGATCTTATAATTTAAGAATACCTTTAACTTCTCCCCATATAAGTAATGTCTCTAACTTTCAAAGTATAAATTATTGCTCTAACTCTAAATCATATACTGTATAATTTTGCTCGTGAATGTTTAACTATTTTGACCCATATGCCACAACCTTACCTTCCTACATAAGCACACAACCTATCCATCATTGGATGTATCACAATATACTGTATAACCCAGCTCTCTTTCTAAAATCACTAATACTGGTACAGAAGTCAACCTTGTCTTTACTTCTAGAAATGATTTTTCATATGTCTCATCCCATAAAAATTTCACCCATTTTCAAGTCATCCTAGTCATTAGTGATGCTAACCTTGAAAATTTCCTGAACAAACCTTTGGTAATATCTAACTGATCCTAAAAAACTTCGAATCTTAAACACTTTTTTTTAGTGGCGGCCAATCTATAATTGTTTCTATTTTTGATAGGTCTACTGATACATCTTTACTAAACACAACATGCCTAAGAAACTTTACTTCTTCAAGCCAAAACTCACACTTACTTAACTTAGCATAATACTTGTGCTTCCTTAAAGTTTGAAGTACAATCCTTAAATGCTCATCATGTTCTTTCTTACATTGAGAATAAACCAACACATTATCAACGAATATTATCGAAAATTTATCCAAATAAGCACTGAATAATCTGTTCACCAAATCTATAAAAGTTGTTGGGGCATTTATCAACCGAAAGGCATTACTAAGAATTCATAATGTTCATATTGAGTCCTAAATGCCGTCTTTGTTATGTCTTCTTTATTCACTCTCAATTGATGATACCCTAATCTCAAATCAATCTTTGAAAAGTACTGTGAGCCTTTGAGTTGGTCAAACAAGTCATCAATCCTCAGCAGTGAATACTTATTTTTTATTGTCACCCTGTTTAGTTTCCTATAGTCTATTCACATCCATAATGAGCCATTTTTCTTTGCCAGGAGCAATGCTGGTACTTCCCACAGTGAAGTACTAGGATGAAAGAAAACTTAGCAATTAAGTCTTCAAGCTGAGCCTTGAATTCAACCAATTCTGCTGGGGCAAGTCTATAAGGTGTCACGAATATCGACTCTGTGCCTGGACCTAATCAATACTAAATTTCACTTCTTGTTCTGGTGGTAACACTATCAAGTCTTTTAAGAATACATCTAGAAACTTACATATAACTGTTGCCAATTCTATCTTACTACATACCTCTTTCTCTAAAGCTAGACTGGTAAATAAACTATATAAATTAACCCCTTTCTGCCTATCTAGAAAAGGCGTGACTAAAGTATTTTTATGGTCATCTGTAAATCACATTCGATCACCCTCAGGTCTATACAAGGTCACTTACTCTTTGGCAGGAGTTCTGGCACCGTTTTGAGTTAATTTTAGTGTTTTTCGAGGGGATTATAAATACGAACTTTTGTAGAGTCGTGATGCATTGAATATATAGACTTTGTATAGATTTTCTAGGGTTTTCACTCTTGTTTTCTGAATATTTTCGAAAACGTTTTGGTGGCATTTTAGTGCATTCATTGGTACATTATCAACGTTGGCTGCCTTTCACATTGCATTTGAATTGAAGTACAGAACATTACTCGTTTAATTTAATAGCTACTATTCTTTTTTTTTTTATTCTATTTTTATTTTTATTTATTTCTATTATATCTTAATGAATTGTGAAAGCATACCAGGCTAGGCTATTTTAATCTTGATTTAATTTTTCAAGGTAAGATAAAGAATTTGAACAAATTAATATGTTAGGGTTTGATTGTACCATAAAAAGTACAATCATTAACTCTAATTTGAGGATTAATAAGAGAATTCAAGTGCTTAAAATGAA
>JAVXUM010000023.1:10011123-10031924 GCA_035590655.1 Pouteria glomerata
GCAGACAATATTTCAGCTGTTCTTCTGTCATTTAGAAGTTCATCATTGATTTTCTTCAGTAGATATTAACAACAGATATGTGATAATTTTATTCATAGAACTACTTTTGAAGTGCTGCGAGTTATGATTCACCTTCTGCTGCACAAATTGAAGTTTTGAAACAAGAAATCACTGAGGTACCACATGAAGATCAATACCCGTTCCCCTCTTTGTCTAATTATAACTTTGAAAATGGGCAACAGTTGAATGCTACATTCCCTCGTTCACAGACGAGTTCTCAGATGCAGAATCTGGCTCCCCACTCAAGTGTAATGCCCTTTTTTGGTTGTCTTGCATTTTAGTAGATCATTGGTTTTCACACATACGTGTTTTATCAACTGAATATAGTTTTTATGTTGGATTGTGAATCTTGTGATTGATTCAATTATGCAACTGTAATTACATATACTGGTTTGAGACACTTTTGCCTTCTTTAAGGAAAGCATAAGATTTTCAATTGTCTTGAGCATCACAAAGCCAAGTGTCTTCCCCGTATGCTCAACATGACTGCTCAGTGCTAGGCCTAATCAACGTTGGAAATTTGTGTTAACGCACAGCGTATTTTGGTTTGTATGTTTCATTCCAAGCTGCATTTAGATGAGTTGTATCAGTTTAGTTCATTTGCAACTTTAGTCATATTTAACTTCTTTTGGTAACTTCTTCATTATTCAGTAGAAAGACATCGAAATTCTGCTGGAAAATCTTTCTTACCTTGTGTCACGATTGATATGCCATCCAATTTTTGTACTCTTGACAAAACTAATTGTTGTTGGTATAATGTTGATTAAGAGCTATTGTTAATTTTGAATTAATAACACTTGCTGTTCAGAATTAATAACAATTGCTTCAAAATTTTTATTTTTACTTATTTCAGAATTCTAATATAAATGTTTATTATGTATGTGTCTGTATATATATTGGTAGAGCTTACTAAATTTGAAGTACTAAAGCCTTTTGATTCCGTTAGCATTTGTAGTTTTCCTTGTCAATTCCCATTGAGACTTGGATATTTTTGGTAACAGCAAGCATATACAAATTCATTAGTGCCCTTTTTGATATTTGTGGGGAAAGTAACTACTTCAACTTGTATTTGATTCCCTAGTGCCCTTTTTGATATGAAATGATAATGAACCTCTATTTTTTTTTCACTCCCCAGATGAAGGAAATTGCTACAGAAAACTTTTGACGAATAAGTTGAGAGTTTCAAATTTTATCAGATAAGAAGAGAAGGCAGATATATGATATATATGGCATGGAAGGTTGACATTTGGTTTGGAACCTGGTCTTAATCTGAATAAAGTAGAGGAGATTAAAGATGAAGTAGAAAGACTCTGGCGGGGGATGGAACAACAAAGGATTTCAGCACATATCATACCTTCTGACTTGATCATAGCCAATTTCTCTTTGCCGGAATTTGTAGATGGTGATGGCATCATGAGTAGGTATAACTCATTTTTTTTTCCTGGTTCATTCTTCAAGTTGTGCAATTTACTATTTGGAATATGATTATGCAGGGTTATCTTGATCCCGAAATAACTCCATAAGCATGGTTTGCCTTTGTTCAACCAGAAATTTTGTCTAAAACAACAATTTTGGGTTGCCAGAAAGATTAGAATAACTTAAAACTGAAGTTCTGTTGAATGCATATGTTGCCAGGACAAGCCAGAAGAACGACCTTCAATGTTGGATGTGGTGTTAGAGCTTTAAAACATGCTTGGAATGTTGCTAGATACTAGGATGGACTCGTCAGAATGCATGCCCAAATATTTTGGTGAATCAAGTTCTGCGTCTTCATTGGCATTTGTGACCGGGGATCCATATCCATCCAGAAATGCATCAGGAAGTGATTATCAAGAAGTGATCTTATCAGTGGGGTCATTCCCACCATCACACCTTGTTGACAAGGATGGAAATTTTCTATACATGTGCTGGGGGTGGAGAGAGAGGGAGATGTTTGTTTTGCTAACAAAAACTGATAAGCATTTGGAGTGTAAAAAGGTTTGATATAAATTGGTAAACAGTCTTGTAATTTATTTAATGCATAAAATTTTTTTGCAATTTTGTTGCAATTTTACAATCTGGCTAAATTTTCTTGCAATTTTGTTCAGCAGTTCCCCACTGCATGTTGTTTTTGACAATTCTACTTGTCCTCACTTGAAGAACTGGCTAAACTAAATTAGTAATAAAAGAATTATAGGATGGAAGAAAAACCAACAGAATGTCTGTTAACTATCCGAACTTGGTGCTACACTTGAGGGAGCGGACCCGAACTCCGTATTTTATTTATTGATTTAGTTTTTGCTTGGAACTTTTGGGATTGAGAAGATGTGCCAGGCACTTGCTAGCATGCATCAAGTGATGCTTTTACAATTAAGATGTTGACCTCAATTAGAGGAGTTTTGAACACATTATCTTCTGTTGTTTAGCAGCTCTGGAGCTTTTTTCCTGACTTAACAGCCTTTGGGTGTAGGCAGAGCTCCAATAACCGCCATCTCAGATGGCAGCTTATGCAAAACCGCCATCTTAGACCGCGGCATTTGAGAAAAATTCTTCTCTATCTAATAGTTGAAACAAGCAGTTCGGGGTTCTGAAAAACTAAGAACTGCATATATCAGACCGCGGCATTCTTAAACCGCCATCTGAGATAGCGGTTCTTTGTTGGTAGGTTGACTGTAAAACCGCGGACTGAAACCGCGGTTACTCATTAACAGCATTCGCGGTTTTTCATTAACAGTATTTTCCCAAAATCGCGGTTTCTCATTAACAGTATTTTCCTAAATAATTTCTCGTCAGCTGCATATCCATATATAATTTATAAACTATAAGTAAAACCAAAAAAAAGTTACGGAAGTGACTACTTCTTGAACGGCTGAGGCACTAACTCAATTATTCACCCTGTGGGTTTAGTCAAAGGCAACAGTGATTATTCACCTTGTGGAGATTTAGTCAAAGGCACCAGTGATGATTCTAATCTATTGGATAAATTGGTAATCCAACCAAGGATATACGTGAATAAAATCTCAATAAGATAATTATTTATTTATTTATTTTTTCGAATGGTGGCAGCACAAGTCATGGCATGACTAGCCTTTCTTTTACGCACCTCTTGAAATGACAAATTTGATAAGATTTAATTTTATTTTATAAGAATTTTTATTAATTTTTATGTTTCAAATTAAAATAAAATTTTTTTAATTAAATTTAATTAGAAAAATTAAATTTGATTAGAATTTATTCTTTTTGAAATCATCAAAGTAAATAAATAAATTTACTATTATATATTATATTTATTCTATTTTATCCTTTGACCAATATCATTAAATTTGATATTTTTCTTAGATCTCTTTAATTTAATTTTTTAAATTCAAAAACAAAGTTTTATTACTAAATTAAATCTAATTAAATTAATTCTTTATTTTAAAATCAAATCAATTAGAAGAGAGAATTTTTTTCAAATGAAGTGTAATTGATTGAAAGTGACTTTAGATTAAAAAAATTATGAAAATTATAAAATAACTTAAATATGAAATAAATTTAGTGTTTTTTTTTTTTAATACTTCCACCACAAATCTAAAGTTTCAAAAACAATATTAGTGGATCGAGGACTTTCTTTTAGTTGGGTTAGGCTCAACCCCCGCAAAAGTTCTGTTCTTTTTACCATTCGCAGTTGTTAACATCTCTTTATCAAAAATTAAATTGCCCTAATCAAAACGTCAAATTATTAGAATAAAAACAAAGAGAGATGGGAAAAAAATGAAATAAAAAAAAAAATGGTTGGATTGCTGACTTTAAAATGTTGGAAACCGAAAAACCGATTGAGATTGAAACAACACATCGCAATTAATATTTATTTTATATTGGTCGCTTAACTTTTGAACTCGTAACATATAATTATATTATTTAGATAAATGAGTAATTACACTAATTATTCCCGTGAGTTTTTCAAAAATTAAATTGCACCGCTCACGTTTGAAAAATTATTCTGATTTTAATTTTTATTCTCGAGAATATATATTAGACTGTTAAAAAGATTGCAAATAATAAATAAAATAATGGAATATGTCAAGTCCAAGATTTAACCCTCTTCGAAGCAATGGATAGATTCGAGATGCAGGAAACGTGAGAGGGATTAAGGTTCGGTTCGAAAAGTTGATTTTCTATACTTTGTAATTTTTTTGTTTTATATGATTTTTGTTTAAATTTAATTTTTATCAAAAAATTATAATTTTAAATGTTCATTTAGATAAAATCTATTCGTTTTAAAAGAAAAGTAATGAAAATTTAAAATTTTTTTATTCTTGTTTAGCTTTTGTAAATACGGACATAAATATTTTTTATTTTTGTTTTCCAATGTGGTTAATATGCCTAAAAGTTACATTTTTTAAAATATTTTGATAAAAAAAAGGTCATATAAAACAACAAAATAAAAAAAAATAAAAAAAAGAAAGAAAAGGGGAAAGGTATGCAATTCTCGTACCTCGTTATAATTTCAGTAAACTACAAGCATTCCTTGGGATTGTACAACTGCAAATTTTAAAGCTCTCTCCATCACGGCTGAAAGCAGTTACTACTCACTACGAGCTAGGCCGGCTAATTTGCCAATTACATCCTCAAGGTGCGAAAATTGAGTCAAGAATTTGTCGTGAAGTTCAGCACAGTCAAAATGATTTTGCTGCAACTGAGAAATACCATCGCCAATACTTCTCAAACCGCTCTGCAGCAATTCCACCCCTCGGCTGATCCTATCGGGAAGCTTCCTTCTTTTATTGGCTTGGTTTTCGATGTCAATTTCCATGGTTTCATTTCCCATAACTTCAGGATCAATATTTTGACATTTGTGAACCATTTCTTTTATCTTCAAACCTTCCTTTACGAGCAGCTCAAGTTGATCAGATCCAGGTGTCACTGTAGGCAGAGCCATTTCCTTCTCCAAAAATGCTTTCAACTCAGTCATAAATCTCTCTGCATTTGCCTCATTCCCCGATTCCAAATCAAATGAAAGGGCTGCATTTTGAGGCACAAATCTCCAGAGCTGATTGCAAGAAGTACGGGCAGCAAAATACCCGAATGCTGTAATTGCTAAATGAGCAAATGCCCAGTGCTGCTCTCTAAATAACATATGGAACAATTCCCATATGGCTGAGCTCTTCGCACTATTTTCATTTTCCGCCAGTTCAATGTGACCAAGGCCAGCCATGAAATTGGCTAGATTTGGTTTGCATTGATATAATTGAGTATCTGAAACTGCTGGCCCAGAGATAAAAAGGTTTTGAAGCTCCAAAATGACTTTTTCCATCCCATCAGATGCATATAGCTGCTTTACATTCGGAATGATCCCCAAAGTTTCGCTCAGAAGTTTACGATAATGGTCTTTCGTTGAGTTATCAACTGTATTTGTGTAACAATGAATAACAGCAACTAGAAAGCTCAGGATCTGCATATCGATATTTGATATGCTGCCATTGCTAGAGAACACATATGACAAGGCCTCAGTATAAAATGTTTACTATCATAGAAGCAGTGGCAAATTTACTGAGATATTTTGTGGGAACATATGTGAGACTAGCCGTAGGAAGTGTACTCAGATATGGTTGCAAAACTAACAGACATGACTAAACAGGCAACTATTCTGATAAAATAACTATTTAGATCTAGGATTTGTGAAGGAAAAAGAGAAGCAGAGGAAAACCTAAGAAAGAAAAATAAAGTAATGCCATGTTTGTTACATGGATTTGGGGAGAGAAAAAAAATTAAAGGAAAATAAAATTTATAATTTGTGCAACTTTTTGTATACTTAACTAAGTAGAAGTCAAACTTTGGTGATAAATATCTATTCATTTTAGTCTTATTTTTCTAACTCAATAAAAAAATGAAATAAATTTGACTTTTTCACTTTATTTTGCAAATCTACCATTTTCTTTCACTTTTCCTTTCCCTCCACAAATTCATGTTCCAAACATAGCCTAAAACAAATGTTAAATTCATTCCATTATTATTATTATCATTATTATTTTTTTGTTGTTGGGTTAAAATTAAAAGATATTTGTTAAAAAATTTAATTTTTATTCAGTTAAACCACAAAAAGGAATACTGAATATATATGATAAATTTCATTTTCCTAGCATTTTCTTTTCTCTTGAAAAATCAGTTGTCAAACTCTGGCATCATGCAATTAACTTTTGAATTTTACATATTATTTGTCTTGCTAAGAATCTCCAAAAATCATTGAACAAAACGGACTGAAAAATGAAATCCCATTACTGGCATTCAATGTGGGACCTATTCTTAAACATGGTTACTCAGTCACAGATTTCCACAAGAGTCAATTTTTCCTTTTCACATATAAAAGCTCATATATCAGGACGTAAGAAGAATTCATTACTTACAGAGAGTGCAGGGCAGCAGACATAGCAAAGACAGGTGCACCAAACACACCAGAACTGCACTCTCTGATTGCTGTATCATCAAAGCTCTCAATGAACTCAAAGTATTCCGTCACAATTTTTTGTGTAGCAACACTTCTCATCTCATCTGAAAGCAAGTTCAGCTGGAAACCTTCCATGAGCAGGGCTACAAACACTACAGATGATGACTGATATCTGCTATCACCAACAATTGCAGCGTAAACGTGATCTACTGTAGTTTGTGAAGCAAATTTGAGAAGCATGCAAATGGATCTTGCAGTTTTTCGCAGAACACTTCCAGGAATAAGAGCCGATTCTGAAGATGCCACAAACTTCAATAGTAAGCAAAATTTATCAAGAATGACATTCACCATGTCTATTTCAGCATGCCGCACCATAAAGCACCAAAGTTCCATAACAATCTCCCAACAAAGAAAGTGAGGGTGGAAGAAATTTTCAAGCAGGAAAGACTCCATTTCCCTCCAAGCTAGACTTGAGGAAATGACAATCATGAAGGTTTTCAGCGCATGCAGAATAGAAAAGAACAGAGGCTCATAGGCTAGTTCAGGTGGTTTACCAGAACCATGAGGTATAGGAATTTGCAAAATAAGACAAGAAGAATATACCTCTTCATCAGCTAAAATATTCAAAATCCACCCAAGCCTTCTAGTGATCCCCATCCTTGCATCTTCTTCAAGATCAGGAGAAATTTTCAGAAGATTAAGAAATAAACTAACCCGACCAAGCAATAATATTCTTGCACCATGCATATTATCACTGCTTAAGGAGAAAATTGCATCCATCCTAGTGGTCATATAGATATTAGTTGCATCACCAGGGAAAAAATTTAAGTCATTTACATCGGGGAACAACCAATCCAGAATTTGGAACTTCTCTTCTTTTTTCAGTTGAGCAGAATTTAGTAAAGAATTAAGTAAATGGAAAGACGTTGGTTCCAAAAGATCCACCAATACTTCACTTGCAGATTTCAAAAGTTCTTCTTTACTCAATAAGATTTTAAATGCCGAGATCATCAGTACACTGAGTGTTATATCTTTGTATGCTGAAAATGCCTGGCATGGGTATTGAGAGGATATTCTTACAGCATTAATCAGGTAAAATTTTACAGGAAGGAATATCCTTTTAGCTTCTTGGCCAGAAACTGTCTCAATTGGAAAAGAAGACCAAGTTTCAGCAGCACCTCTCAAAGATCCATTGGCCAGTGAAACTAACTTCAGAATAATATTTGTCACATCCAACTTTTTGGGTAAATCCCCCTTGCCAAGCTGAAGCAAGGTCACCACACCTTTCCATGATGAATTAAGCATACTGACAAGACGCCCACCACCATTAGCTGCAAGAACTCCCAATTCACACAGTTGTGTTATAGTGCAATTCATCATATTGATAACATGATTCGCATAATTGGCTTCTTCACAATCTATACTGCTTTTATCTTTCTCAATCCTTGAATCAAAGGAATCCCAATTTAGAGCACCGGAATACACCTTGCACAGCCGTATGACAGCATCAAGGATCAGTTGTCCCCCTTTCAGTACTTCCGTGCCAAATGTGTGAATTCTCTGCGAATAATGAGAAAGGAGCATGGTTAACAAGTGTCAAGTGCAAACTTCTTCAGATCAACAATGAAGAGTTCAGACAGAAGAGGCCTGCCCATGCTTAAACATAAACTATTGATCAAACTTCAGATAAGTGCTAGGTTGTATACTCAATAATTAACCAAATAGAATCCAATAGTTGGAGACATTATAATTCTGTCAACACTAAACACTGCAAATATCAAAACTTAAAAAACAGAGCCTTTAAAACAAATACCATCTCTGCCAACTTGCACTGATACATAGCATGCATATTGCTAGATAGCAGAAACCTCCATCTTGTACATGTATGCATACAAACACGTAAACATACATAGATATATGTTCGTATACTACACACACACATGTATTTGTGTCTATATCTATACTAGATCCACACAGCTGTAATGTACCCCAAATTACAGGGATAAATCACAGTTATGGCAAAAGCTCATAGCTGAAAATAAACACAAATACCTAACCATCACAAAAGAAATAAGCAATAAACTTCTTCAGTGTACCTTTAATGCACATGCAATCATTCTAACACACCCAAACAAGGTTTGATATAGTCTTATGGTTGAATATCGCCATCTCAACATACTGTAAGACTTGATCCAAACTAGAGCTATCTAGTACATCCCTCCTGAGCTGTAATTGATTTGGGATTAGATATACTGTGGCTCAACTAAGTTTAGGAACCCAAGTTTGGTTAGTAAAGCTGGTGAAAGTTGCAACATCTTCCAGGTTTAAGTATTAATTAGGGCTTTATCTAATACCACTGGTTCTTTCAACCATGTTAATTATGATACCAAACAACAGCACTTCCTTCAATTTGGGTGATTCATCAAGTCACCACTAAAGTGTATGTGTGTCCCCTCTCTTCTCATTCAGTTTTCAATTCAATCTCTTTGGCGGACAACATCGACTTCAAGCTCAGGTGTTCGTACTTTTGTAAGCTGAACATAAAACACATTACACCACACTGCAAACTTCAGCTGAACTCGAGCATTAACTTGACAAGCCAATCTTAAAAGGTCCCGAATTCAGCTTTGCTTATCTGGCCCTCTTAATGCTCGTTTTCTGGAATCAAAATTGCACAATTCACAAGGAACTCATTATGTCATGAAGGAAGCAGTAAACTATTTACACCACTTACATATCATGAAATCAGATGTAATGAAGATAAAGAATCAATTAAGAATGTTGTATTTCTAACATCAATTCTATGGAGCTTCATAAGTCGTTATTTCATAGGTTACATACCAAAATTAGAAAGAAACTAGGGATTTCCTTACAACAGTTCTATTAAACTTGCGAATCTGTGACTTCATATGTGATTTACCTCATATTACACATGGAATTAGCTGATAAACAATATATTAGGGAGTGCTATCTTAAATGAAGGCTCCGTCACAAACTGGGACAAGAAAGATGAATCAAATATTCAATACCTTGATCTCTGATATCAAAATGTTTGTCAGATTTAACTGTTCAAAAGTAAATTTCTCAACAATAACCATCAACTCCTTGCTGTCTGAAACAGGATATCTCCCCAAAGCTGAAAAACTTGCGGCAGAGTAACTCAACAAATCCAAAAGTAACTGCAAATAAATAAATAAGGAGCTATCAAGAAATCTGAATGTTTTAATGCATTTGGTAAACCTAGGTGAAGATTTAATGCCAGATCTCACGAAGTTTCAGAAATCAGAGAAAAAATGACCAGACTACCGCAGGAAGAGAAGGCATATCATGATAGATATCTCAAACAACAGAATTACAGAACGTACCGCTAAGATAGCTAACAAAATGATGACTTAAAAGACAATGAATTATCTTAATTAACTGTTATCTTGAAAATGAAAGAAGAGTTTTCTTTTCTCACCAGATACAGTTTTTCGCTCCCATGAAAATATTCTTTCTTGATACTGAATCAGGTCGAGATTCATCTCATCTCCGCAAGCAGCTTATTTTGAGAATTTTAAATAGCACAAAGTTTAATTGGCTGCGTGACCATATTCATTGAAGTTTATGACACATGCAGACACAATTTCAGAAAATCTGCCAATACCTAACCCCACACCCCCCCACCCGGCCCCCCCAAAAAAAAAAGGACACCAGACCAAGTGCCCGTCCTCCATGAATGGGAGTGACCTACCAACCGCAAGAAACTCAAGATACTATTTGGCTCGTCATATGACTCGGATTAATACTTGTCAATAATGCAAGGAAAAGAAAGTCCCATGTTACTGCAGTGGTCTAAACCTGTAAGTCTCAAAGTTCGGAGATCATATGGACAAGAATTTTGAGAAAAAAGGTTTGAAAATCCATTTCGAACGGTTAAACTACAATAGCAGTTTTCAAATAAACTTATCATTATAGTATCAAACTTTTTCCTACCCTACATACATTTTGCCATAAGATGATTTCCTTTCTAACATCAAAATTTTATGTATGCATTAGAAATTTACAATAAAATAGTACGCTATTTAAACAGCTATTTTGTCTGAATTAATTGTACTGCATGCTGATACTAGGTTCTTCCAAGAGGAAACAAGTTTCTTCGAGTTGCATTGAGAATTATCGAAAACAATGATGGTTCTTCTCCTTAAACAATTCCTAAAAAAGTGCTAAATCACCAATTATCGCAAAAGCTTAAGTTGTTAGGACATGAACCTAACCATGTACATCGAGCTAACTTAATACTGCATCTCACATGCAACCCTGTCTTGCACATGGAGTCGAGAAATGAATAAACTGAACTGAATAGATGCACTAGCGGAAATAAAAGAGAGTCTACACAAGAATAAACGAGGTAACAAACATGATAATAACTTGAATTTCAGGATTTCTTGGAACCAAAGCTTTGATACAATGTAAAGCCACCAATTATTCCAAAAGTTTAAGCTAATAAGAAATTGGATGTATATTAATTTAAAAAAAAAAAAAAGTATTACACTAAATCATAACGCAAGAGGAGAAAATCTAACTAGAGAAGTTTAACTAGGTAATTAATTTGCATCAAGTATAACTTACTTGATAAAAGAGGTTGCTGTGTTCTTCTTCTTGAGATTCCTCTGTTGACATAAGTGTCATTGTCAAATGCTTTCCACACCAAATGCTTGCCTTATAGTGAGACTCAAGATATTCAATAAGACAGGTTTCTAATAACTTCAATAGATGGAAATATGTGTTCTATTACGGAAGTAACAGATCATCTAATGAAGCATGGAACAGATGGAAACAAAATATACCTTGATCCCAAGGGAAAGAAAGTGTTGTAGACAACCTGATATATCTGACTCTAGGTTTTTCGCAGCTACATGCAAAATAGTTTTGTTTAACGTGCATTGGGAGATGTCCAAACAAGTAAAGTCTTCCCAAAAAATCTAGTTAGTCGTTAAGGTAAGAAATGTGGCAAACAAATTAGAGCACTCAAAGAGTATGGGAGATATTACACATTTAAACATGGCTATTTCTTCTTTAGAATTTAATAAAGGCAACTATACAAGAAAGGATTTAAATGAGCAAGGCACATCACCAGAAAACACAGATTTTATCATACCCGTAGATGTAGGCAAATTAGCAAACCACGTGAATCTTGTGTTTTTTTCATTGTGAATTTTTCTTATGTTTGTTTGTTTGTTTGTTTGTCATTGTTTGCTAGTGTCTTGCATGAAGGTGATCTGGTATTCTGCACAACGGATCATAAAGCCATATTGCAGATCAAGACTAGCATGAGAGCGTTTGGGTGCTTATCTTCACAGTTTTCATAAAGCCATACTCTCTGCGTAGTACATACAGTGCGTGCCATGCAAAACAAATCTTCACAATTTTCAACACCAGCATTTCTTAAAGAATATCAAAGCTCTTTGTTACGTAACGATAAGAAAGAGAAAACAATTGGACAAAACGATTACAATATCGTAGTTTTGGATAATTTAGAATTAGGATAATATCTTGCTACTTAAGGTTTAGAACATCAAACTTTTTCAGGGTTTTTGAACTTTAAAAGTACCAGCTGCTTCCCTAAACATATATTGTTTTGGGAGACAACATACAAAGACAAAAAGAAAGCACCCTATCCATAAAATATGAAATATAAGAAACTTCATTTCTCAGGAGAACTAAAAGCCACACCAAGAAGATATATTTCTAAAAAATAAACGGAAAAAAAAAATCAAAAAGAAATAAGCAAAGGCGTAAATGTCATTACAAATCAATTTAAAAGTGACTTGCATCTTTTCTCACTAACTCAAACAAGTTACAAAGTCAAAATTTTCCTCTTTTTGGTTTATTGTCGAGCCAAAAATTCAATCAATTTTAAAGCAACAAGTTGGCAGAAAAAACAAAGAAAGAAAAACAGAAAAACAATCAATTGGGAATGCCTTTAGCAAATATGTTACAACCACTTCTACTATTAAGACAGAAATTGTCATTTCTCCCTTGCTCACAACCAAATTCTGGACCTAACATTAACATTTTACACATAAATATCACACAAGGAACAAATTGAACACATTTCAGAGTAGGGGGGTTGCTTTGCGCCTTGGCGCACGGATGTGGGGACCGTTGTGCCCAAATTTTCATTATAACTCCTCGGCGCAGACAGTGTCCGTTCCTTGCACCCCAGAAAGTCACAAAATACATATATAAGGGGGTGGGTGCTCTCAGCTATGCTGGCACCGCATGCCACGCCCCCCCGGCACCCGCGGGGTTTCCTTGGCATGCATGCCCGAGGCGATGGGCGCGCCTTTGGGGGTCCCTTGGGCCACGGTCGGCGGCATGACATGCGAGAGCATGCCGTCGGGGGACATGGCCGGGGGTTTCAAGTGCATGGTCAGGAGGCATGGCAAGCCCCGCGGGTTGCTTGGAGCAATACCACGGGGCGCTTGGCAAGCCGTTGGGGCCGCCAAGCACGAAACCACGGGGTGCGCCTGGCCCCATGTCCCGATGAGAGAAAGGCAAAAAAATAAAAAATACAAAAATGTATATTAAACAAAGTTGGCTGGATACTACAAGGGACTGAATAATAGAAGTTAAATCAGATTTGTTAATTATTTTTGACTCCCCAAGCTTTGTAAGCAGTTGAACTCGGCTCTCAACAACCTGCAACATTCGAAGTTCTATGTTACAAACAAAGCTCTACCATTTACAAGATCCACATTATAACTGCTACCCAGTAATGTTTAATAAATTTCGCATCTGAATCAGAATTGAGAAAGAATGACAGAAAGATGAAAAAAAAAAAGGGGAAAAAAAAAAAGCAAAATATGAAGCGATATTAATAATCAAAATAACATTGATATAAATAGAGAACGTATTTTAATTAGATTATGAAAGAAAAGAGCTGTAAATTGGCAAGAAAAATTTTTCTTTTTTACTATTGTTATACTGAAAATTCTAGGACACCATTCTCTACAAATGAATATGATTCACTAATTTAATATGCCATGATAAACAAGAACATAAGGTCAAACTATTAGGGGTGGACAAATTTTGATATTATGATGACAAAAATTATGACGTATTTTACTTATTAAGTATATTAACGTTCACAACAGATCATGAACTATCAACCTTAAGAACAACGTACCATGTCCTAAATTTGTACCACAATTTTAGACTATCATGTCCCAAAGTCATAATGGATAACAGTAATCTATCACACATTATCACCGCATACATTATTCATTATACACACAACATGAACCCCAAAGTCTAAGTGGCTGTCATTGCAGTCAGACAATTGTGCATCAATGAATAAATAGATTTTCAGAGTATATTGCAACTTCTCCACACAACTACTAATGCACTAACACGAGTTGTCAACAATGTGCATTATTCCCCTGTTTTAATTTTTTTTTAATCATAGAAATAGCTGAAATTTATAAAGAGAAAACAATTCACTCGGGGAAGTTATTAATGTGCTTACAAAATTTGTCAACCGTTCTCCCAGGAAGAGTAAGAAAGGTAACAAATATTTATAAACAAAATGACTGGTAAGTGAAAGAATTATTCGCTTAGAATTATTCGCTTGATCTATTTTAGAAAAGCGCTTGCTAGTCTTTTAAGCATCCCTGAGTTTCAAAACACTTCTATTAACAAAATAGAACATGCAGCATTTCTCCTCTAGATAATAATCCAGCACTTTTGGCATCTGGGCCATAATCTGGCACTTTGGGTATCAAATCATTGGTAAATTACCAATATTGGCTGAATGTATTGCAATAGTCACTGCAGGACTTATTCACCTCTTAATTTTATGCCCCAATAATCATTGTTGCAGTACAGAAGAAATGCATAGTTATCTAAAAAATGAGTTACCACAAGGACAACCTTCCTTTTCCAATTAATCATGGTAACAATTCACAAATTAGTTCCAATCTGTCGCATGGGGCCCACAGGTGGTATGTCCACATGGGCAATTCTGATAAATATATATCTGAGTGATATATTGGAAAAGGATAGACCTGATAAATGATAAGTCCAAGTGAGTTTTGAACTCCTACAAAGCTTGTCCAAAGAATCATATATTGTGTATATATGATATACACCAATTATCAGGAGAATTCAATCAATGTCAAAAAAAAAATAAATAAATAAATAAGATTTACTACATCTCAAAAGAATAGAAAGGCTCTTTCGCGCTCAAGTTCTCTCACAGGCTTCCATAGTGCCTAAGGTTTTGGATAGTGGAATATGTAGAAGACTTTGAAAGACTTCTACCGACAAGGAAGACAATTTGATCATATCTACAAAAGGCTCGTAAAGCAAGCAAAGGCAAGCGATCTGCTTGTAATCAGTAACATGGTATATCGAATATCTTATTAAATTTCTACACAATCTGAAGGAGTTTTTCCTCTGATGTAATAGAATGGACAAAAAAAGGACTATCTTTGAACTGAACTATGTTGAAGGCATAGCAAACTTCAAATTTGTCACCTTGCCTTTTTCCTTTTTCACTTATTCAACTCATCTCACCATTTACCTTGTTGCTTTCTAGATAGAAACAAAAAGGAAGAGAAGGAAAGGAAAATATTACACCAAAATCAAATTCTTGGAACAAAACCAAGTGCCACATTTTGAAATCACAAAAGTCAAAATTTTTAATAGCGCAAGTTTAGCATTTTGTTTTAACAAATGTTTTTAGTAGTTAAGATTTGAAAAGTAACTAGACTGTGGTATTCAAGTATTTTTAGAGTTTTCGCGGTAATTTAAATTTTAAGTATTATTGATCACACAATAGAGCATACCATGCCTGAAACAAAAGAAAGGACAGCTTTTTGTTGCAATCATATTTCTTTCTCTGTCTCAACTTGCTCAACTCATAGTTGGTTTTCTTTTGCTGCGACACCAATTTAGTTTTTGCAAAACCATTTATGTCATGCTCTTGAACTGCCAATAAAAAGAGAGTCGAAGCTCATTTTATTTTTGAGAAATGTGCGACAAACCTGAAGATTTGATAATTTTCTCTTTTTCACATTGAAGCTTTGAAGTGAGAAAAAAAGCCCGAAGCTTTAGGAATTCGAAGCTACAAAATTTAAACGATTTTTTCTGATATGTGAATCCTGCAAATATATTTCTATTTTCTTCCCAGAAAATCTTGCTTAAATATACATTTGCAAAATTTTAAACTTACTAAGATAGTGACCATTGAAACCATCAAACAAACAAAAGAAGAAGATAACCATAAGTAACAGAAACTAGAATGAGTATAGTGATGGAAAGACTAGTTACTCGTGTCTAGTTTTCAGTTTTTGAATTAATGTTAATTATCTAGAGTCTCAATGCACTGACAGCCAGCACAATATTTTAGTCGGATTTTTTAATGGATTTGAGACCTAATAAAATTATAGATTTGATTGGCGTCGTCAAATCCATGTAGCTAACCCCACCTAGTGGGAAAAGGCTTAGTTTGGTTTGGTTTGGTTATCTAGAGTCTCAATGCAATCTGTATGACACAAGAACCAGCAATGAAGACATGAACGGAAGAGCAAAACTCTCCTTTCTTATGCATTACAATTTATATCAATTACACAAATACTATTTGATACCATGGTTGACATTGGCACCAAGTTAACTGAACTCCACCTATAATGAGATCAATATTGGTCCTTGAGGATATAAAATGCAATCATTATAAGAAACAGGGTTCACAAGTCCCAAGTGAAACCACTCAACCAGCCATCAACAAGAGCTGGTAAAGAACAATTGAAAAAATGTAAGTGTTGCATCCATTACACTAGCAAGCATGTCAAATTCCCAATTTCTCTTATCTTTTAGCGACTGATTAAATTGATTTGAACAGCAACAACAGTTACAAAGACACTTGAGAAACATTGTCCTCTTAAAAAATTGGATAAAAAATATAATGCAAAGATGGAATCCTATAGAAATTCAGTCCTTGTCCATGGTTCTGTTGTAACTTGTAAGTGCTCTTAGTCGTTATGCATTGAACACAATGCAACAGCCCCAGAAACGTTGCATTCGGGCTAACTTGCCAACAGCTTGCAAGTTGAGTTCTAGTTGGACAGATAGCATAACGTTATAGTTGATCAAAGCATTGCACTACAAGAGAATTCTACAGAAATCTCCCATTGAAGCTTCAGAATTACGATAATCGACTTCAGCTAGAGCTAATTACTTGAAAACCCTAACAAGATAACCAAAACTCCTTAAACGCATACGAATTGAACATATTTGGGAGAATTGTTCGAGAAATTGACATAGTCGTTCAATTTTTATCTAAATTGATGCTAAATATATTTGTGTATATGTACCTGTATGTATAATCTACGAGAAAAAAAAAGCTAATAAAAGTGATTTAGAGACACGAGGTGAACTGAACGAGATGAAACAACAATTAAGAGTGGAGAAGAAGCGTACATCTGAAGATGTGATGAGTTCCAGCAAGCTCTGCACGTCGTTAATCGAGCTTTCTCTCGCCATTTCTCTCTGTATCCGTTTCTGAATCTGTTTATATCCGCTACAATGCATATATACACATGTATATCCATCTCACTTTCCCGCCTTTAACATGCGGAGAAGCATAAGAATTCCCGTAATTGAATTTTTGCCCCAAATATTATTATATTTTACCATATTCTCATTTTTTTGCTGTTTTGGCCCACTGAGCATTTCTTTTTAAAATTTTCGCAAACACGTATTAACATGGACCTTTTTACATCAATGTATATATTAATTTAATTATTTACTTTAATAAACTTGAATTAAAGTAGTCAGTGTATAGCAGCCCAGGACCCATACTGCTAGTACGATATTGTCCGCTTCCGGGATCCACGCTTACGTGGACGGCACACAGCACTCGGGCACCTCAGCTACCCGACCCGTCACAGTTTTGGTTTGGCGAGGGCTACCCCAGTGCCCCCCAAAACGCGTCGCACTAGGGAGAGGTTTCCCCACCCTTATAAGGCGTGGTTCGTTCTCCTCCCCAACCGATGTAAGATCGTTACAATGTATTTATCTTCTCTCATAAAACCTAAACTCATTTATAGTCCCCTCTTTTAAAAATTATAAGAATTCAATTAAAATTCTAGAATTTGGTCGGGCCATTTGGACAAGGGTCCGCACCATACCTTGATAACCTTATTCGAATATGGGTTCAAACAACATTTTGATAGTTACTGAATTTTTCAGTCAAGATTCCAAAATAGCTCTATATAGTCTGAACTTGAGTTTGCGCCATAGGCCTGTTCAAACCTTGGATTGAACAATCTTATGCATCTCCTCCATTTCAACTCTATTTCTTCCTCCTATTAACTCGATTCTCTGCAAATCAATTAAGAAATTCTTTAATGATAGCACATATTAAATTCATCTATTTATTAATGTAAATTAGGTTAACTTAATCCAATTTAAAAGGTTTAATTGTATGTTTTATCATACAATCAAATGCCGACCAAAAAACCTAAAAAAAAAAGAAAAAAAAAAGAAGAAAGTCAAGTGCAAGTTGCACAAGATACTAGTTTGTTTGTACAATAAGTAATAGGGTGTGTGCACTAGTAAAATTCTAGTGCACATGCATTAATTCAATTTCCAAAATCTAATTTAGACTTAAACAAGACAAACCTCAAATTAAGAATTGAAAGTCAACTCATGAATCATGTTATTTACATTATCATACATTCACAATAAATTTTAATCAAATGTATTTTAAATAAATAATATATACATATATATCTATATATATCAAAATACGAATCAATACAGTCCCACATTACTTGGATATGGTGAGTGCGTTACGATTAAATATAACTATCTTAGTCTCACATTGGGCGTCTAGGAATACCCAAGTTTTATAGAATGGATAAAACACATGCACTGCCCCGCCCAACTTGGGTAATAGTCAAACAGAGGCCCAAGTACTTGTTTAATTTTTTTTTAATTGACACATAATAGACAGGACAACAAAAATTAATATTATTTAAATTGACACATAATAGACTTATGTCCATTAATTACACTTATGTTCGTTTATAGGATTCTAGAAAAATTTTTTTACATTCCTGTATTCATTCATCTCGTTTTGTGCAAAAGTTTTACTATCATTATTTGATTCGAAAGACACCAATTACGACTTTCTTCTGTGTATGCGTAATTAATTTATTCTAAGAATTTGACGTCCACTAAAATCTAAAAGCAAATCAGTGAAGGATGAATTAAGTCCTAAAAACATAGAGTCAACAGTTAGACTTGACCTATTTCAATTTTTTTATTAAAAACTAGTGAATTTATAATTCAAATTTTTTGCCATAATAAGATTTGTTTAAGTTCTTAATTTTGTGTTTGTGATTATCAGTTAATACAGTGACAATTTTAATAACAGTTATATTAAAAAAAACAACTTGAAAATGGATAAAAAATTATATCTTACTATTGTGTTATATATATAGATATATATATTAAAAAATATTCCTTATATATATTGACAATTTTAATAGCAGTTACATACAAAAGTCAACTTTCAAATGGATAAAAAAATTATATCTTCCTATTGTTATATATATGAAAAAAAAAAAAAAACTTTTCTTTCAAAATATATGATTTTTTAAAAGTAATCCATACCAAAAAAAAAAATAATAATAATTAAAAAAACAATAATTTGCGAATTTATTTTAACGCAATTATTATGTTGAGTCTTGATGAGATAGCAATTCCATATTGAAAAAAGCGTGACCTTTTCTTATCCATTCATTTTTCAGTGGATGTCTAGTTCAATTTTAAGTTAGCTATTTTAGTTAAATCCTCAAGTATAAAAAGGGGAGTTTGGGAGAGAATAGAAGTGCAGAGAAGAAAGAACTAAAAAAAAGGAAAAAAAAAAACAAAGAGAACAAAATTATATGTAGAGAGGTGTGAGAGAAAAATTAGGTGTTTATTTTTTAGAGTAAGATATATTTCAGGTACTTTTTGTCTCAATTTTGATACCGAAATATTTTGTGTCTTTCTCACATTTTGTATTCTCCTTTTGTTATAGTAAAATACTTATCTTGTCTTCGCCCGTGGACGTAGACATTACCCCGAACCACGTAATTCGTCATATCTTTGTGTGTTACAATTATTTTTATTTCTTGCCCATAATTATTTTTATACTTCATTACCATATTAATCTCAATTTTGTCACAACAAATTGGTATCAAAGCCAAGTTATTTTTATTGAGATTTTATTATGGCAGCTGCTAAATATGAAGTTGTGATATTTGATAGGAAAAATAACTTCAGTTTATGGCATGTAAAAATACGTACTTTGTTAACCCAACAGAGTCTGCACAAAGTTTTGGATGGAAAGGGAAAACTTCCTACAACGATGTCAGATGAACACAAATTGGATTTCGACGCTAAAGCATTTAGTGCAATTCAATTGTGTTTAAGCGATGAGGTATTGCGAGAAGTTGCAGATGAGACAACTACGACACAATTATGACTCAAATTGAAGAATTTGTATATGACAAAGTCTCTCACAAACAGGCTGTATTTGAAACAGGGTCTCTACACCTTGTGCATGAAGAAAGGTATACCTATTCAAATTCATCTTGACGAGTTTAACAAAATTGTCATGGATTTGAAAAATATTAATATTAAAATTGATGATGAAGATCAAACCCTTATTGTATTATGTTCTCTACCTCCATCTTATAAGCATTTTGTTACAACAATACTTTATGAAAAGGATACTATCTCTATGGATGATGTCAAAGCATCCTTGTTATCAGAAGAATTAAGAGTAAAAGTGTCCGATGATGGAGGCAAAAATTAGGCCGAGGGTCTGACTGTCAGGGGAAGAACATTAGAGAGAAATTATCATAGCAGTAGTAACAGAGGTCGATCCAGATCAAAATCCAAATCGAAGAAGATTAAATGCTACTACTGGAAAAAGATAGGGCATTATAAGAAAGATTGTCCAAAACTCAAACAAAAAGAAAAGAAAAGAGTTGCTGGTGTTGCTGAAGAAAATTTAGATAGTAATGGCAAATGTTTTGTCAGTGGAGGCCGTTCGTGGATCTTCAAATAAGGAGTGGATTCTTAACTCGGGTTGTTCCTTCCACATGTGTCCTAATCAGGATTGGTTCACGACATACCAGTCGGTGACTAGTGCTACAGTTTTAATAGGTAACAATACACCCTGTAAAACTATTGGTATTGGAACAATTCGAATCAATATGCATTATGGTATTATAAGAACTTTGACAGATGTCTGACACGTGCCAGATTTGAAGAAAAATCTTATCTCCCTTGGTAC
>JAVXUM010000023.1:10032024-10042328 GCA_035590655.1 Pouteria glomerata
ACACTCTTCCTTTATTAAACACCACATGAATATTTCTACAACCATGCACTTTAACTCCCAATACTAAGAACAACATGTATAACATAACCTTTAACCACATTAACAAGTCCTAATCTCATTCCCATAAAAAAGCTTTCATAATCCTCATTCACACCAAAGGTGAAGGTATCACAACAATGCTCAGTCATTATTTTATAAGCAAAGCTTATTCTTAATCCTAATGTATCAAAACTACCAATTTTTTTTTTTTTTATTAGTGTTCTGGTTATTATTTTACACATATTTTATCCCATAGATTTGGGAGTTTATGAAAAATTTTTCATTCTGATGTGTTAAACTTTCTGGTTTCAACATCCTGAAGTATTTTTTTGATACAACTTCACAAAATCTATGTATTTATAGATATTGCATTGTTTTATTTTTTATAAAACATATTTCATCTCTTTTTGCTTCATCTAAAAATATTATTCCACAAAAATATTTTTTGATAAATGTAGAAAAATTTGAGAGAATTTTAACAAAATCATTTTCTTTATTTTCACTTAGCAAAATGGAAGTTTTTTCCTGTTTGCTTTCTTCTAATTCTTCTTAGACTTTTAGTCAATTTAAAACATTTCTTATAATGTTTCCGCTTTGTAGTCTGGGAATCTTTTCTTATCCCATTCGTTTTTGTAATGGGTTATGACAATGGACATTGCTTGTGTCCACTCTTCAATAGTACTTTCATAATCTCTAAAATGTGTATCATTTAGATTTAGATATATCCCATTAACTGCAACATTAAATTTATTTAACTATTCTCTTTTAGAAGCATTATGTTCATGTTCTTCTTTCACTTAAACTTCATCAAATCTAGATTCACCTTTTCTTTTACATGAATATTTTCAAAAGAAGTTCTTTTTTTAGTAACATGTTTAGTTTCTAGGTCTTCATCTAGGTGATTTGATACTTTTACTTTTCTTTTTCATAGGTTTTTGTCCTGGTTTAGAGTTTTGTTTAGCTTTTTTACTAGTTCTTCATCTAATTCTGGATAAACTATTATTTCAGTTTCAGAATCAGTTTTATCCTCATTCAGCTCGCTGGTTGCAGAGTATTTTTTATTTAAGTTTTCAAAATCTGAGTCTAGAGTGAAAATATATTCATATTTTTTGAATAGGTTCTCATGTTAATTATAAAGAGTTTGCATCTAATTGGGCAATTTGTGTCTGTCATGCCCCAGGTCCGGAGACCCAGGGAGTGAGTGTAAATCACACATAACATGCAAACCTGGTCACCATATCAGAGTAAGCACATTGGTCACGTAACAGACCCACAAAACTTCCCCTGCTACAAAACGGCTTAAAATTATTCAAGTAGGTACCTAATAGAAATACCTGTGTAAATATATAAGCTGCCAAACAACCATGCAGCGGTTTTTATATTCTAACTAAGCATTCTCATCTAAGACCACACAGACTATCACATTAACCAATATATATGTATAACAATTCCACTATCTTCAACTTTTATCCATTTGTACAAGTCTTGGCCTTATTGCCATTACAAACCTAAAATCGAAAGAATAATATATACATTACGATGTTTTCTCAAAAATACATTTACAACATGTAAAACTAGTCCAATCTTTGCAAAATATGTGCATTTCCTCGGTCAGCCCTTACTCGAGGTCCCTCCTAATCGTCCTGAGTAGGTCCTGTATGGACATCTGTAAGGACGTGAGCACGGACGGCGTGTGCCCACGATATACTCACCATAATATAAATAGGATGCATGTACGAATCATGATACAACGTAACAATCATACTCCAAGATTTATAACATGATAGCAAATATCTTGACTCATAATTCACAAACAAGTTTCACATGCTATTTTGAATATCAATGTGTATACATTATCAATGTTTAAGCCCTTAACTTGTTCATCTTGTGCATACATCACATATTAATCTTTCGCACATTATCTGGGATTAGGCACCAATCCGGCGTACTTGTTCCGGGTGACGCCCTGCCCCCGGCGTTCTTTAGGATGGCAATCCAGAGTGACACTACGCCTGTGTGTATACATAATACACTGCCCTCATTTCGTAGGCTACTAACTTACTGGTATTAAACACCAAACCCTGCACATGTTCCGGGACTTACAACCCGAGGGTAATCTCAGACCCTTCCTATTTTCCGTACCCCTACAATCCCCGGCACACAACCAATCATTTCATTTTCTTATCTTCCATTAGGTTTGTCCATTAGGTTTTGAGTTCACATCCAACATAATCCATTTTGTGATTTCATGCTAACAACACAAGTCATTCTATGAACATTCTCATCTCAATTTGAGCATCATTCATTTAACTATAAACAGGATAATTCATGTGGTTTCACAAGCATCATTACCTCACATCAATTTCCATGCATTCAATCAAGTCATATGGTGTATGTCATAATCAAAAGATGACATATATGAAATGAAGAGAGGGGGATGTTCATTTTCAATGTTTAACATGATAAGGATGAAGTGGGTATGCATGAAATAGGGTGCAAAATGAAGTTGGGGGTCAACAAGGGAGGTCGGGTGCCCTAGTCTAAATCAGGCGGGCGCCTCCAGAGAGGGCGGATTCGGGTGAACAGTACCTCGGGCACCCCACCTCCTCAGGCGGGCGCCCTACCTCAGGTGAACAGTGCCCGGGCGCGCAACCTCAATCAAGCGGGCGCCCCCACAGGGGGGAATTTCTCCGGGTTTTGACCAACTTCAGTTTCTTGCCTCTATACTCCACCCTTGTTCATTTTTAAGTACTAATTACCATCATACATCCATTTTTCCCTCTTCCAAGTTCACTCTAACCTAGAGTTCTTAAAGTTTTCTTCCCTCTCCTCCCATCACTCACTATTATGTAAACACACTAAATCATCAACTCTACCCTAACTAGGTTCCAAAAGATTGGTTTGTTCTCTACAAGGGTTCATGAATTCCTTGGCTATTCTTACTTATAATAGAATTCAAAGGAGAAAGAGGAAACTCCAAATTTATATGATGAGAGTAGAAGGTTCCCTACCTCAATTTCAAGCTCAAGCTCTTCAAACTTCTAAGAGGGTGATAGTCTTCTACTTAGCTACAAACTTGACAAGGCTTAAAGAGCTTCTATCTCCTCTTTTGAATTCTTCTTTCTCTTGATTCTTTCTTCACTTCTCTCCTTGGTTCTTTTCTCCTAATTTTTCTCTCAATTCTCTCTAATAGCCAGTTAGTTCTCTCTCTCAAATACTTGGTCTTGATAATTAATATCTCACCAACCAAAATATATATACATATATCTATATACACACACATGGCCGGTTGAGCCCTCCTCGCCACATGTTCAAGCCATATATATATATGTATCATTAATAAAGTCTTCCCACATTAATTAATTGGCCCCACCAAGTTAATGCATTTTTTACTAACACTTAAAGACAAACCAAATTGAAAACCAAGCTTGAGTTGGCCGGCCACTTCTCCTCTTCCACTATCTTTCTCTCATTATTATATATATGTGTGTGCTTACATGGAGGTCAAATGATCAAAATGCAAGTTGTTTAGTCCAATTGAAGTTTATTTGGTCAAAGGTGGTGCCAAAGTTTTCAATGGCCGGTCCTCTCTTTTCCCTTCCAATTCTTCTACACAACCTAACTTAAGCACTTGCACTCTATGAGACCATCCTCTAGCCGGCCACCTTATGCTCGTCATAGTCCATTCCAAAAGAAAATGGAAGCTCACTTCATTTTAGCTCCCAACACTTAGAGAAATTTGAAAACCATAAGATTTCATTACACCAGCCCATAATCTCATCATCAAAAGAAGATAAGTCCATGGTTCCCCTTCATACACAAGGTGAGGGTATCACGCTTCAACTTCAAATAAATCCTACACATGTTCATTCTAGTTCACATTAAAGATATGGAATACATTCTAGGAGATTCATCATCCTATTTCAATGAAGATTTTGGTGACCAAGTCTAAGAAGGAAGAGAAGTTGAGCTTTGAACGACAACCATACCAAAATGCTTCAAATCTTTTTTTTTTTTTCTTCCTCCAAGCACCGCCAAATTTCCAACTAATACTTAGTATTTTTAGAAAGTGCACAAAACCCACAACTCTTTGGAAACCTTAGAAAATAATTTTCTTTCAATTAAGGAAGCATTTTATAGTTACTATTCATGATCAACTCAATGAGTTGAGGTTAGTTGAGGGTGAGTTGAATGATGAGTTGATCCATGAGTTAATGGGTTTGGGTCAAACCAAATGGGTGATTGGGTTAGGGATCGTTTGGATAAAAGTCTAGAAATTTCATATTAAACTTCCACATAGAGTAAAATTAAATTCGAAAATGCTTCCAACCAATTTTATCATTCCAAAAATTTTCTAATCCTTAGTTTTCTAGATTTTTATTATAACAAATATCACCACCACACTTAAATAAATTAATTAATGAAAAATAAAATTCAGGTTATTACAGGATCACTCTAATTAATGAGATGTGCATAGATCTATGCTCAAAGTAAAAGCTTGCATGTATGGATTTATAAGTTTTAGATCTATATTATTTATTTTCAAAAACATTCGAAAACAAGATTTCTTAATCATATTCTCTATAATTATTGATAAGAATTCTGGATTAAATGCTTCTTCATATTTTTGAAATAAATAAATCAGAGAAAATAAAATATTTTAGTATCTTTTGGTTTTCTAATCCTAAACTAGATTTGAAAATTATGTTTTGGAATTTTAAAGGTTTCCAAGAAGATACTTTTCGATTTATTTTTCTGTTACATGAAACTTAAATTGAGATTAAAATCACATTGAATCATGAAAGAATGTATCCACCCAGATTTATAAGTTGGATCAAGATTTTTAAGTATAATGAATGCGTAATTTTATTGCTTTCAATCGTACTTTTTCATTAATTAGAATAAAAGTAATTTAATTTATTGAATTTTAGTTTAGTTTAGTTTAATCTTTTTGCAATTTACTTTATTTGTTTATTAGTTAGTTAATTAACATTTTTAAAACTCAAAACCAATTTTCTTTTCCTGTTTGTAAAACGAAACTAGAAGGTAAAAGAACTTAGAAATCTAATGTTCAATCTCAAATTTTCCTATAAATATGATTATAAATTTATTAGGTAAAATTACAACGTACGCTCTTATATTTGTAGGTTTATTCAATTGCTCATTCGTGAGACGGTCGATAATCTCTATCTCTAATATAATGGAATTACCTTAATGTAAGGACTTATTTAGTGTCTTGCTAGGGTGCAAGCAATGTCTAGTTATTTAGGTAAATAATTTTTAATTAAAGAGCATTTAAAAAAATAAAAAGTTAGAAGCATAAAATGTAATTAAAGATATTTAAGGAAAATAAAAATATGAATGGATAAAATTACATAATCATGTAGTAGATTTAAAATTTGCTTTTAAATACCATCAAAAAATGACTTTTTCAAAATTAAATCTCATCAAATTTAAAATTTCACCACTAATCGTAGTGTTTACTTTATATAATACGTATAAATGAGGTATTTCAATGCAGCACATCCAATGTTCAACTTGTTTTCGCCCATGGATTTCTTACTGCAAATTGAGAAAACAACACACATACAATTTAATTTGTTATTCCATTTTTGCAGTGCAAGAGTGAACTGACATAAGAACTATTAAAGATCAGTTCCAATAGTATATCATATATTAATTCTGTGTTCAGAAGATTCAGAACAACATAATTCAGACAAATGTCACTGAAATTGAAACATCCTAATTAGGGTTTTAAGGGCTTTTCCCCAAGGAGACCACGTGCATGCCCTCATGCAAATTTGTGTTTTGCTGTATTTTCTTCACATAAAAGTGAGCTACATTGTTCTTTTCTAAAGTGTGATCTATCTATCTATATATACACTCTAGTTTGCTCATACAGGCTACCATTTGTGTTGTATTCAAATATGGTGCTATTATGTGATATTTTTCTTGTTCTATTGCTAGGGCTAGTTTTTTTTTTTTTTTTTTTTTCTTCTAGGGTTCGTCCATCAAGACTCACTAAAAGCAATGGTTTGGAAGATAGAAAAGAGAATTTTGGATATGCAGAGTATGGTATTGACAAAATAGCCTTGGTTATGGTGGCGAAGACAGCACCTGTGGCGGCGATATTGCTGGAGCTAATCCAAATATGGGGGTAGGTAGCGGTGGTGCAAGAGGAAATGGTGACTATTATGATGGTGGAGGCGATGGTGGTGAGTCAAGTGGAATGCCGGGTGTCGGTGGGAGTACTGGGGATGAGGATGATGATAGACATTGTCATGGTGGAAGAAACCGTGGGTGTGGGGAGAATGATAGTGGCAATGGTGACAAGGTAGATTGTAGAAAGCCTAGTGCTGGCGGTGAGAGGGGGGATGGTGGATATGGTGGAGATGGGGGTAGAGTTGGCGGCAACAGTGGATATGGATGGGGTAGTGGGTTTGGTGGCATAAGCGGAGGTGGTGGTGGCGTTGGTTATGGGTAGGGCGGTGGTCATGGTCGCAAGTGAAAGGAGCCAATTTACCACGACCGGTTGCTTCATTTATGTTATATAAATTAATAAAAATCACTAATAAAAATCACTTGCAATTATTTCTTTCTTTCTCTCTCTCTGTTTTTTTTTTTTCCTTATTTTTTTTACCATAAATATGGTCTGCCTGTCTAGATATGAAGTTATATTGGTCTAATACTGAAGTAAGTTGATGTTTATCAAATTTCAATTCAATTCTTCATCAGACCCAATTCAATCCTTAGCATCCCAAAATCATATACAGTCACAATCATATGTATCAGGAACATAAATATTCTCTTCCTTGATTTATTATGGTCATTTTTTGTTGTTTTTTCATTTGTAATTTCCTTCTTTTCTTATGGGGGAGAGATTACAATAAGGGTATCCCACACACGCGTGCTAATTAAAATGCAAGTTAAAAAGACAACTAAGAAAGCATTAAAAATCACATGGCATATTAAAAACAAGATAGCATGCATTAAAATCCAAGAGAGTTACAATGAACTCACCATTACAAACGTAACATAACAAAAGCAGGTAATTCCATCACCCACAAACACATAAAAATACACCAAAGACTCTCAATAGATCACCAGCACAACCAACACACAAATTCAGACAATATAGTGAAACTAGACATGCAAATCTTAATGCTAATTAATCAAGGAAAAATTCCACCGCCTCCTACACCACCAGCACCACCGGCCGCGCCACCTGCGCCACCTGCACCACCTATGCCGCCACCCTTGCCACCAACTCCGCCAAGGCCACCGAGCCCTCCAAGCCCGCCAGCACCACCGAGTCCACCAATGCCACCGAGTGGAAGTACTGGAATCACCCCACCAATCCCACCAACCCCAGCAGCCCCACCAATGCCGGCAAATGCGACCCCACACTTTTTGTCCTTGACACTCTTCCCATTGGGTGCTGCGGCATTAGGTGCATTCACTACAATGGTTTGCTCCTTTGTACTTGGCAAATCCCTAGCACTTGAGACATGCAATCCAAGTAGAACTATTGCAAGCACAAACAGTGCTACCAAGAACTTGGTCATTTTCTCTCTTTCTCTCTCTTCAAACAAAGCACTGCCCTCAAGTCAACCTCACTGCGAGCTTGAGTTGGTGCATGAAGTGCTATTTATGGGCAAATGTGCAGGGTGGTGGTGGGCAGTAGTTGGTATTGAAGAACTCTACTAAATGTGGGCACAGAACCTTTGCTATCACTTTGTCTCGAGAATAGCATTTGCCTCTCAATTATTATATGCATGGATTCAGAGTTAGGTGAATCAAAAGAAGAGATAGTTAAGATTTACCAATTAGTAATGTCTGTCACGCCAGTTAACCATACAGATGCCATGCAAAATCAGGACGGCTTTCGTTGTGTGTGACCTGTGCATAATTGACAAACTGCACACCTAGGTTGGCAAGCAACACTTGGTCTGGATAGAGGCCGACTCACGTTTAGCCGAGGTCGATCAAGACCGTGTATAGAAATTTGGAGCCTCTAGGCAAAATTTTTAAGGAGGTTTAGGCTATTTAAGCAAAATTTTTAGGGATACTTAACTAATTTTGATGTTATAAAATTTTAAACAAAATTAAAAATAACTAATAATTAATATATTAAATATGAGATAATTATTATGACAAATGAAAAGTTTAAAATTTTTTCCTATTGTTTGTCAAATAGGATTTTAAATAAAACTAAAAAAAATAATAATTAATATATTAAATATTAGATAATTTTATAGATAAAATAAAAAGTTCAAAAGATGGTGTTGCAATCTTAAATAAAATTAAAAAAATAATAAATAATGCCTATGACATAGATATGATATATATATCAATAGAATTGAAGTGGAAGTTGAAAGCCTTTTCTTTTCCTTGGTATAAATTAATATTTGATAATTATGATAGATGGGGTTAAAATAATAAGTCCAAAAGTCTTTTATTTGTTAAAATAAAATTAAAAAATAATAATTACATAAGATAATTATAATATGTATGGATAAAGTTAAAGTAAAAAGTTTATAAAATCTTAAGAATTGGGGAAAAAAGAGGTTTATAAATTTATTAAATTTTAATTAGTTTAAGCTATTATTTAATATTTCTTTTATTAATAAAATTTTTAAATATATGAGGTCTTATCTTGTTGTGATGCTTTAAGCAACTGTCTAATTTGCCTAAGGATAGCTACAATCTTGCCGAGACTAGGCGAAGGCCGATACTAAAATTTTATTAAAAAAAATTATTCTTTGTATGGAAGGGAAGGAGATAACATCCATGGTCACTAATTGAGTTGGCATGTCTACTGCAAGAGAATAGTACCGTACTAGTAGAGATCGGTGGCAGAGCTGATGGTGGCACCATCGAGCATTAGGACGGCAAGCCTGGCGTGCTTCTGGATTTTCATGGCGAGTTTTGACTACGATATGGGTCAAGGATGACTGTGAAAATTCCAAACTAATCAAACAAATCACGAACAACGAAACGAGAACACCAGAAAAATAAAAAGGAAATCTTTTTATAGAGAGAAAAATCTCAATTACAAAATCCTTACTATCAACGGGTTACAAGATCTTACTCAGATTCTCTACGACTTACTCGCACGAATCCTTTCACCTACTCGAATTCTCTACGACTCCCTCGCACAAATTCTTTTGCCAATCTTGCTCGAATCACTCGATGAACCCTACAAGTGGGTTTTTTTACCTTTCATAAAAAATAAAAAAAAAATATAAGAAAAAACTAGAGAAGGATCACTTAAGCTCACAAGAATAAAAACTCTCTCTAGATCTCTATAATATGTCACCCAAGTATATATTTTTCATTAAGGTTTGGTACATATATATAGAGTTACAAAATCCTATTTCAATTAGAATTCATAACATATTTTCTAATAATAGATTCTCTAAACGGAATAGATTTCCAAAATAAAAACAGAATCTTCCAAATAATAAACTGCTCGAACCGTCGCGTATCCTGCAGGCTTTCAGCGTCTATGTGGCGCAGCCGCGCACTCTCTGCGTGCTGCCTACGATGTGTACTGAAATTTTTCGCTTGTTTCCTAATCCGTGCAATCTTTTTCACTCCTAGTTAGATTTGGATTACAAAATTATGATCGTGGTTTTTTAAAAAGTTGCCAACTTGGAATAGAAACTTGCCATCTTGAAAAATCTTCAATTTAGGAAATATACAAATCTTCTATTTTCTTCAATTTAGAAAATATTCGAATCTGTCATATTTAATTTAAGATTTTATATAGAGTTACCACCAAAAAACCTTACAATCTCCCCCTTGGCAATTCCATATCAAAATTTAAATTAAATTTCAAAATAATTCTGCAACACTTAATCAAACACATAAAGGCACCATATGGCAAACATTTTAAAATAATTTTCAAGATTAAATTCCAAGTTCAAGTTCCAAGTTCACAAGACCACAAAATAACAATTTGAAATTTTTTACTCCCCCATTTTGATATGAATTGACAAGTACTCAAAAAATATCAAAGTCAATATATAAATCAAAAATAGACAACGCCTTCCAAGGAACCTCTTTGAAAAAAATTTTTTAGGACCCCTTTGTGCACACAAAAAATTTGAATATATTAAAAAATACTAGGAAAGTTCATGAAATGGATCAAAAAAAATTTATTTCACCTATCTCCAAATATGTAAATCTGTAACACCCCGTATTTTATTTTGGTATATTTTTGTATTATTTTTGAGAAAATGAAGTAATTAAAATGAGTTTTA
>JAVXUM010000023.1:10042587-10052627 GCA_035590655.1 Pouteria glomerata
ATAACAAAATATAATAAATTTATTGCAATATAATTTAATATAATAAGTCAATTACTATATAATACATAATATAAAAGATATAATATAATATAATAATTTAATCATAATATAACGTAATGTAATAATTTAATTACTATATAATATAATATATTAATAATATAATGTAATATAATATATATAATTTATAATATATAATGTAATATAATTTAATAATTTAATTATAATATAATATAATCTATTAATATAATAATATAATATAATATAATAATGTAATAATAAAATTATTTTATTTTATATTATATTATATTAATAATATAATATGATTAAATATTTTCTAAAAATAAAAATTATAAATAAAATTACATTTCCAAACGCTGTTTCAGTTTTTATTTCTGGAATGAAAAACGACAACAGAAAACACAAAATAGAAAATAGTAACAAAAAAATAAAAACAAAAAAACGACAGCGTTACCAAACGACCCCTTAATGTAACGGTCCCATCGCTAAGGCATCGCTTTCTGCTGATCGAATGAGAACCAACGAAAAGAAAGAAGGATGGAAGGAAGAAAAACAAAAAATATATATATTCTTTAGGAGTTGAAATTGGCGAACTAGAAAAAAATGCCATTACACGAAGTTTTTGGACAAAAAAACACTGCTATAAGGTTGATATTTTGAGCGCGTTTGATGGTAAAAATTTTAGTAAAAAATTACCAGCTTTTAATTTTTGAGTATTTAGTAAATTATCAATTTTGTCACTTTTCTACTCTATTACTGTTGATACAAAAATACTCAGACATGTGGCAGTTTCCCAACCACTGTTGTGCCGAACTGAAGCGATTTTGACTCTTGACACACACGACCACAATAATTGGATCTCACGAGTAAATGGGACGAGGAATTAATGAATTTAGTTAATTTATAATTTCTTATTTCATTTATTATGATTCCATTTATTTAGTTAGTTTTTCATAATATATGTGGTAGATGGATATGACATTTGAACATTTTTTTGTATCAACAGCCTGATTTTTGCCACGCAAAGCCAGTCGCCACATGATATAAGCATCTTTAGTGAGAAAGTAATGATTTTTTCAAATTATTCTCATTTTCTTTACTCCCATTATCAGACTATAAATAGAACACTTGCCTTCAAAATTCAAATACTTTCACTATTGTCTACTAATTATTGCTTATTTTCATTCACAATTCTCTCAAACCTTTACTAACTTAATCATTGGAGATATTGTGCTCAAAGACCCTCCTCGACCCTCTTTTTTGATTTTTTTTTTTTTTGTAGGCTTAATTTTGTTTTTCTTATGGATGTGGTGAACACGTTCGGTGATATTTTTTATTGTCAAACTTTTAGTGCCCACCGTGTGACTCACTTTTTTTTTTTTTTTTTTCCCTACATCGTTGTGTTATTGTGAATCTTTAGTTCTTTTGAGTTTTACTAAGGATGGACATAGACGGAAACTCAACGGCCCCACAATCTCCTCGTTGGGAGATGAGACTACACCTTTGAGGCAAAAGGGGAGTTTGTTAGTCATACGCACTCTAGGATTAGAATCTAGTAAGCGACGAAACATAGAAGATCCAGATGCTATTAAACAGAGACAAGAACTGTAAGTTTTGGCTGATGCCAAATAAGCAGAGTTAGAAGAAATTCTCTTATAATTGAGTAATAAGAGAGGAAGGGCAACAACCTGTGTTGATGATACAGGATTTGATTTGGAAGAAAGCTCTGATACTTTATATGATGATCATGGGAGGCAGGATGATTATGAAAGAAGAGATGTCTGTGATTGTAAGATTTTATTGTGGCAAATCTATATAAAATCTTAAATTAAATATGAAAGATTTGAATGTTTCCTAAATTGAAGAAAAGAGAAGATTTACATGTTTCTTAAATTAAAAAATTTTCAAATTGACAAGTTTTCTAAAGACCACAACTACAATATTGCAATCCAAATCCAATTAGGAGTGAAGAAGAAGACAAAGATTAGGAAACACGCAGAAAATTTAAGTATGCATCGCAGGCAGCACGTAGGGAGCATGCAGCTGCGCCACATAGATGCTGGGAGCTTGCAGGATGCGCAATGGTTTGAGCAAATTATTTTATAAAAGAATTTCTTTCCATTTTGGAAATCTAGGTTTAGGAATTCTGTTTATTTGAGTCATAGTTGGAATACGATTTTGTAAGTCTATATATATGCACCCAATGTTAATGTATAGGGGAGAAAAAAAGAAGAACTAAAAGAGCGAAGAAAGGGGCACATTATAGAGTCTTATAAGAAAGAGAATTTTTTCTTGTGAGCTTATAGGTCTTTCTCTTGTTTTTTTATTCTTGGTTGAGTCTGTTTACTTTCTAAGGAGTTAAAAAGTTGGTTTCCACTTGGTCTAGGTGTATCGTGGATTTGAGCAAGTGCTTAAAAGAAATCATGTGAGGAGTCGTAAAGATTTTGAGTGGGTTCTTGTAACCTAATTATATAGTGAAAACTATTTTGAGATTTTTCCTTGGATAGGGTTTTTCTCGGTTAATTCTTGGTGCCTTCATATTTTATTTTTATTGTGTGGATTGATTGGTTTGGGTGATTCGGAGAATTTTCAGTGATGGTGGACAATCTCATGCCAAGTGAGAAGTTGCAACTAGCTAAAGAGGAGTTGCTAAATTTAGGCCCGTAAGAGCACATTCAGTGTAACCCCAACAGCCAAGTTTACTACAATTGGAGAAGAAAAGACAATCTAAGCCTTAGAGGAGAGAAGACATTCCTAGAAAAAAGTCGCCTAGTTAGAGGAAGCAACATAAAACCAACAAGAGTTGTTTCAGTGATAATGTAGTTTTTACAAAAATGAGGAAGTCCAACAAGTCCAAAGAGATGTAGAAGCCATGGTGCAATGAGTGAGAGGGCTCTAATCAAACTACTCGAATGATGGCAAGGAAAGCATTGTTAAAAAATCTGCCTCACTATTCACCATTGACATTTGTGAAGTAAAGCTCCTAAAGAAGTTCCAAACCCTTTGGTTTACCGTTTATGGTGGTAAATTGAACCCCTTGGCTCATTATTGCCATTACATGTAGGCGATAACACTTTGGAGCTAGAATGATGAGAGTGTTCCTATCAAGTTTAGGGGATACTGCTCTACAATAGTTCTACAAGTTACTCCCTGGAAGCATTTTTATGCTCGAGCCAGCTTGCTGGGGAGTTTGTTGCATGATTCTTAAATACTAAACAGCCAAAAACCAAAGACATGTTATTCACCATGAAAAGGAAGAGTAGCGAAAGCCTAAGGGATTACTTCCGAAGGTATATGGAGTTTTATAATAAGGTGGAGGGGTGTTCTGAGCAGCTAGCTGTGACCTCATTCAAGCTGGGGTTGTTGAAGAGTGATAGGCTATGGATTTCATTGACAAAGAAGTCAGCAGCCAATATTTCTGAAGTTATGTGCAGAATAGAGAAATATGCATAGGTTAAGGATGAAACCAAACCAGTTAAGCAAAATGAGACAAAGTCCTCCAAGGCGAAAAAAGAGAAGGGCAGGGAAAAAGGCCTTATGTTCGTTGAAGAAGGCAAGTTGGTCTTTGAAATCATTAACACGGTATTCAAAGAATCGATTTTCAAGATTCTCTCTTAGACTCGTGACAAGCCATGCTTCAGATGGTTAGAGAAGCTGCCTGATTATCTGGGTAAGAAGAACCACAAAGACTTTTGTGCCTATCACCAGGACAAGAGGCATCGTACGAGATTTTGTCATTCTTTGCAGTATCATTTGGAGGAACTAGTAAGAGAGGGGCATTTGAAAGAATATATAGATAAGGCAAAGACAAGAGTTACCGAGGATCTGCTTCGAGCCCAACAAGGGGACTAAAGGAGAAGGAGAGAAGAAGTTCAAGAAGATTATATTGACAAGGCCCAACCACCACCATGAGCCAGGATTAGAAGAGATGTGTAGAGACCACTAGTTATCCATGTCATACACATAGAGAATCACCCGCAGAGTGTAGTTGTGTACCCTCAAGCGAACCAACAACATGTTAGTTGGGTAGGAGAGGTATTAAAAGCCAATGGGTCCCCGAGCAAGCGCCCGAGAAGAGAAAGTGCTCGAGGTATCATGGTTTATGAAGATGAAGGTGTTGGAGCTTAAGATGTTTGAGTTTGATGTGAAGAGGATTTTGGTGGATACTAGTTTCTTAGTCTCTTTAAGAAACTTAGCTTGACCGAATAGGATCTTGAGCCAATTGAGTGTCAATTTATTAGATTTAATTCTGCTCTAGTACAAACCCTGGGAAGAGTTACAATCCTCGTTTCGAGCTAGCCTAACGGAGTGCGAGATGGATATTACAGTGGTGAGCGCTCTATCTTCCTACATTAATATTGTTAGGAAATCCTAGATACATACGTTGAAAGTCGTTCTCTCGACCTATCACCAAGTTCTTAAGTTTCCTTATTAAGACAAGATGATAAAGATTATGGGAGACCAGGATATATCAAGGAGGTGCTTTATAGCCGCCCTTAAGTCCAAACCCTCGCCCAAGTAACTCCAAGTTTCAAAATTGCCTGAGGATGCACCTAAGATCGATGACGTCTGAGGTGATTCAGAGAAGAAAACTGTTGAAAAGCTAAAGAAGGTCCATATCGGACATGTCAAAGATGATAAGTTTTTTCTAATTGAATCGAACTTGGGGGCCGAGGAGAAACAAGAACTGATAAAGATACTGCTAAAAAACATTGGCACCTTTGTTTGGACTCTATAGGAAATGCTAGGTATTTCTTATGATGTAATAAGTCATAAATTAAATGTTAATCTAGGAGTGAAACTGTAATCCAGAAGGTGAGGAGATCTACATTACGACATGCCGAAGCTAAGATTAAGGAAGTTGGTAGACTACTTGAGGCTCGGGCCATTAGGAAAGTTTTGTACCCTAAGTGGGTGGCCAATACGGTGGTTATTAAGAAGAATGGGAAATTGAGGGTTTGTATTGACTATACAGACCTAAATAAAGCATATCCCAAAAACCCATTTCCATTCCCAAAGGTTGACTAGATGGTAGACTTAACAATTGGAGGTTCAAGAATGTCTTTTCTTGATACATATAGAGGATGTCATTAGATCCCAATGCATAGTCTTGACGAGAAGAAGACTTTATTTATTTTCTCGAAGGGTATTTATTGCTATTGAGTTATGCCATTTAGTCTGAAGAATACTGGTGCTACATATCAATGGCTAGTCACGAAGATGTTAAAAACAATCTTGGCAAGACGATGGAGGTCTATATTAATGATATAGTGGTAAAAAACAAAGAGCCAGAAACCTATGTTCATCATCTGCAGCACGTGTATATGACTCTTAATGAGTAGGGGTTGAAATTTAATGTTGCCAAGTGTGACTTTGGGGTGAGTTCAGGAAAGTTCTTAGGTCACTTAGTTTCCACATGAGGAATTGAAACTAATCCTAACTAGATCCAAGTTATTCAAGCAGTAGTCCCACCTCTTATGAAAAAAGAGTTCAAAAACTTACAGGGATGGTGGTGACACTTAATAGATTTATAAGCCAAGTATCAGACAAATGCCGACCATTCTTTAAGTTATTAAAATAGGTAAAGAAGTGAACTAAGCACTGGAGAAGTTAAAAGAATATCTAACTACTACTCCCACTTTATTAACCCCTCAGCCAAAGGATATTCTGTAATTTTACTTAGCAGTATTAGATTAGGTAATGAATGTTATACTATTGAAAGAGAAAGATGAATAGAAGAAGCCCATTCACTATGCGAGTAAAACTTTACAGGGGACAAAGACTAAATATTTCTTTCTGAAAAAGTTTACCTTAGCACTAGTAATGGTATCAAGAGAGCTAGCCCATTATTTTCACGCTTATCCTATTCAAGTGGTTGTTAATCAACCCATTGGCCAACTTTTGAATAAGACAGACATTATTAGGAGAATGGCCCAGTGGACAGTGTTTTTTTGGAGTTTTTGATATAAGATTTGTGTCGGAACAGTAACAAAGGCACAAGTCTTAGTAGATTTTGTAGTAGAATTCACTTCTCTTGTCCCCGCGCAGATACCCAAGGCGTGGCAACTGGAGATTAATTCGAAGGCTGAGACAGATGGAGAAGCACTTGCACCCTTGTGGCAGATTGAAGTGGATGGGTCTTTGTCTAAAATAAGGGTTGGAGTAAGTGTACTTTTTGACAACCCCTAAGGGGGCGACTATCAAATATGTAATAAAACTTAGGTTTCAAGCAATCAATAATGATGTCGGGTACGAAGCTCTTTTGGGTGGTCTTAAGATTGCCCGGTGCCTATTTTCAAGAAACCTAGTAATAAAGACAGACTCCTAGTTGGTGGTAAATCAATTGAAGGGTGCATATGATGCAAGGAACAAAAAGATGGTTGAATATTTGGACTTTCAAAGTAAAAGTTGAAAGGATTCAATGTAATAGGAGTTAAGCTTGTTGGTAAGGACCTCAACACTTACACTGATTCTCTGGCGATGTTGGTTTTATCCCTAAGGACTCGACTTATCGAAACCATTTTCCTTGAGGTACTAGAAAGGCTAAAAGTGTCCAAAAGAGAATAAGTGGCTTGCACTGTGTTAGGTCCATCTTAGATGGATCCAACAATTTCTCATTTGAAGAATGGAGCTTTTCTCAAGGACAAGACAAATGCAAGGAAGATCAAAATTAAAGTTCCAAGGTTTTGGTTTTTTGCTGACCACAAGCTATATAAGAAGTCTGTCACAAGCCCCTACCTTATATGTGTTTATTCTAATAAGGTACAGAATTTTCTTTATGAAATATATGGAAGGGTTTATGGGGCATATACTGGGGGCAATTCCTTAGCTCATAGGGCTATCACTCAAGGTTATTAGTAATCGAGGATGGGTAGAGATGCAGAAGCTTATGTTTGAAAACGTAAGAAATGTTAGAAGTTTGCTCCAATTTCTCGTCAGCCTACTCAGGAACTCAATCCGCTCACCAGTCCGTGGCCATTTACAGAGTAAGGGCTTGACATAATTGGACCTCTGGCTGCTGCTACTAGAAATAGAAAGTGGTTTGTGGTTGTCACTGATTACTTCACTAAATGGGTGGAGAAAGAACCTTTAGCACAAATCAAGGATGCAGATACTGGATGTTTCAAGTGGAAGAATATCATTACAAGATATGGCATCTGTAGGACATGTATTTCTGATAATGGAACGTAGTTTGATAGCATTCCATTTAAGGAGTACTGTTCTAGATACAGGATTAAGAACATATATTCATTGCTTATCTATCCTTAAAGTAATTGGCAAGTTGAGGCTTCTAAATAAGATCATTCTTAATGGCATCAAAAAGAAGTTAGAGACTATTAAAGGAAGATGGGTAGATAAAGCTCCATTGGTGCTTGAGACTTACAGAATAACCTCGAGAATATCCTCTTTAGGTCCGTGCATCTATTGACTCAAAACTATGCACATATCTTCTTCAAGCTTTTTGATGTTGTTAGGAAACATATGAGCTAGGGCTCTATTAGGGCGAGATTTTAAATACGAATTATTCTCGTCTTTCTTAACTTTTTGAAGATTATAACAGAAGAGCAAATCCCATTCTGATGTTTGAAACTCGTACCTATGGTTGTTTTCATCTACACCATTAACTATCCTATAAAAATTATGAGAGACATTCGTAGCGGAAAGATTAAATTTATTGAAGATCTGACAAAGGAAATTGGAAATAGGAAATTTGAGCCCACCCTCAGTTATGGCAACAATGGGAAAGATCGCTAACTCTTGGTCATCCTCTTCTGTGGCAAGCCTAAAATCAACATTTGTAGGGATGTTGAATCTTTGCTTGAAAACATCAATTCCCCTTCTTATGATTTATTCAGTAAGTCTACCTATTTTCCCAAACATAATAAAAATAAAGAAAGGTGGAGTGGAAAATAACAAAAATGTCATACTCACCTAGTAAAAATTTTGAATCTGGAAGAAGTTTGCAAAGAGAAATTCAAAATCGTAGGAGTTTGTAAGGAAATTTAGAGTTCAACGGCATTGAAAAAGGTCAATAATGGTAGACCTGGTATGTATATACCTGTATATGTATATTAGGGAAGTTGAAAAATGGAAGATAAGTGACAAAATGACATTTGATGCCATGGTATGAAATAAGGTTAATGTGATGGCTTACAGGCTGCCTTTAGGGTTTTCAATGTGACTATCGACGTGTAATGTACTAGAAGATGGAAGAGTTCCTCACGCACCAGAAATGCATCGAATCGGATTATGACACATAAAAAATAAATCAGTGCAGAGAGGTATGAAGGATCTTTTGCTAGTGGGTGAGTTACATTTTTCTATCTTATTACTTTGCTCGGGAAGAGCTTACCCGACCAAAGTGGGGGTATAATGTTGATACAAAAATACTCAGACATATGGCAGCTTTTCGAGTACTGTTATGCTAAGCAAGAGTGACTTCAATTCTTGACACTCCTGGCCTCAATGATTAGGTCTCATAAGTAAATGGAATGAGGAAGTAAATTCAATTTATTTATAACTTCCTAGTTTATTTATTATGATTCCCTTCATTTAGTTAGTTCCTTATCATATATGTGTTAGGTGAATGTGACATTTAGACATTCTTTGTGTTCACATCATAACCACTAGCTTAATTTTTGCCACGCATATTTGATGCTATGTGATGGGTATTTAATGTAATGCAAGTTGCCACACGCCAAAAATTATATCTCCAAAAGCTTCCTTTGTATTTGATGTAGATCAACAAACATTGCAATCATCTGTACTATACTAAATTATTAAGAAAGCACACTTTTAAATTTGAAGTCATGTTAAATTCTGCCTTCTATAATAATCTATTTCATTTAATAATTTATAATTAAATTATTTTTAGTACTTTTATGGCTTCACTGTTTTGCTTGAAAAGTCAGAGAAAGATATTTGGGTGTGGGGATATTTTATATGTAGGAGGAATATTGTTAGGAAAAAGGATAAGGATTAGGGTAGCCAAAGAGACAGGATTCCTAACTGGAGGTTTAATTGGGTGTTCGAAAATAAAAATGTAAATTGAGAAAATTATTCTCATTATAATGATTTGGTACAACTAGTTTTGGACATAAAGATTTAATTGTACTTTAACTGAAATTGTAAAGATTTGACTATTTCCATTAAAACAAGAGTAATTAAAGTGATATTGGGTGTAAATTGTAGAGGCAGTTTCTATACTTTCGAATATTTTATTAAGTAAATTTTCTTTGAATTTATTTATACTTTTTACAATAGAGAGCATTCTCTTTTAATTGTCACATATTTTGATTGTGCAAGATTCCATTAAACACTATTAGAATATGCACTTTTAGAGGCCGCACGCTTTTGTCTAGAGATGGTGGCTAAAAGTAATTTGAGACTATTATTGCTTGGTCGCCAAAACGTCGCCACTAATGACTATTAGCGACCATCACATGGTGTTTGCAAAGTATTTGTGGCACCTTTGGCAATTGTCACATGGAAAATCTCAAAGACTTGCCCTTAAAGTGGCTGTTAATGTTTTTTTTTAATACTATTTCTTTATTTTTTCTATTCTACTATTGTATATACTTATAATGCAAAATTTTATAAAATCCATTACTCATATTAAAATAGTCAACACAAAAGAGAGAACTATCAACAAAGTTTCAAATTATATTAATAAAATTACAAAGTATTATTAATGTACAATTCGGGCAAAGTTTTGAATTAATAGCATAGTTTAACACAATCCCCAAAAAAGACAAAAAAAAAAAAAACGAAAATAGATTTTTCTATTTCACTGCTTAATCAAACCTGAAAGGAAAATGAAAAACAACTATTATTAGTTACCAAAATTATTAAAATCTATTCTCATACTTAGGCCCATAAAACCATGGAGTACTTTGATACATTTTCTTTCCCAGCCTTATTTTCTCTTCTTCCATCTGCATTTCCATCGAATAAAAGAATTAATAAATGAATGAATAGGATTTAAACAAATCTCTTCCAATATCATACTAGCTACATCTATC